>CM076576.1:204068997-204330563 GCA_034641835.2 Pinus albicaulis
ACAGGGCTTAGGCAGGTGTTGACGGGAAAATATGTCCGGCCAACAGTAGGGGATCTCCCCGGTAGAAAGTCCCAATTAGACCTTGAACCGTTTGGAGTAGGGATCCCGTCCGGGGTGTGGGTCCGGCTACTGCTTAAGACGCCTTCCCTTCTGTCTCAAAAGAAATTGATTGAACCTACGGACACACACTTATTCACATGATACAGAATACATGACTGATGCATTAAACACAAATAAAACACTATGCGTAGCAAGGCAATAAATAAAGCATGTACGCCTAAGGAGATGTTGTTAGCAACACGTCTTTGGGGTACTGCTTGTAAGGTAGTCTGACCACAACATAAATAGTTCTTTATGGCAAGATGTCCCTTTACTTTCTAAAAGATAAAACGAAATGCTAACAAAATATTTCGTTAACATTCATTAATAGAGAAAATGGTAAACTGAACATCATCAACACAAACACAGATAGCCATGATGCATAAATGATGCTATAAAGAGGGCAGCTTCATTAATCAAAAGATGTTCTGAAACTGTATAAGAAAATACACTTAGTGTTCACGCAGTAAAACACATCATCCAAACAAAGGGGTTTTAACAAGTATCTGTATTCACATGCACAAGAGTATAATCTTTCAATACTATGCAATGTAGCTCTTGAGTCTCCAAAAAAGAAAAGCCCTTATCTCTTTCCCCGTAGGGAGCTTTATAGTACAAAACTTTGCCCTTTGGGCTTCCCGACTTTTCGCCTGCCTGTCTGTTGAGTTGCCTCGCGACCTGGAAGAGGTTGCGACCTGTGACCTGTCTGGTGTGTGCGACCTGCGACCTGTCTGGTGTGTGCGACCTGCGACCTGGATAGGAAGTGCGACCTACGACTTGCCCGGGCGGTGCAATCTGCGACCTGTTTCTAACCGTCCCCAATGCCTTGTTTCTACCGGGCTACGAAGATGGACGCGCAATGGTGAGGTCGGGGGTGTCAATCTGCTGCTCCTTGAGAAAATATTGCCATGTCTGGTACTCTGCCACTATGGGGGAAACAAGAGGGACCTCCTCTTTCAACCGATGCATGCATTCCAAAGCATTTGGCACTAAGGTTTCCCTTTTCTGTGAGATCTGGTTGGAAAGAGATGCAAGTTTGGTATAAATCCGAACTCGAGTGGTAAGAAACTGACCCAGATGTTCTTGAGATGCTGCGGGCTCGGGAGCAGCAGCGGCTTGCTTGATAGGCTGCAGAAATGACTGGATCTCCTGATCCACTTGTTCCCAGGATTTCTCATCGTCCAATGCCCCAAGCGATGGAATGTGGTGCAAAGTGTGCATCGAGTCGATGCCGCTGATCAGGTGGTTGTATGAAGACATTACTTTGTCCAGGTCCTTAGATAGTTTGTCCTTAGACTGTATTTCCATACGGAGCTGAACCTTAGCATCCTGTGTATGAATCCAATCCCTCTTGGGAAAATTCTCAGGTGCTTGAGGGTATCGCACTGTCCAGTCCATCATTCTGTCTAAGGCCTGTGAGGCCTCCCTGAGCTACTCGTGCTTTTGCCTAGTTTCTGCTTGTGCTCTTACCAGTGGGGCGACTGTTTGTTTGATGGTGAACATTTCTCCATACACCTGCCTCATGGTTGCTTCTAACACATCACACTCTTTTAAAATGGCTAGTGGGACTTCATTTACCGGGGGAGTCTGGTTTCGGAGTTGTTGAACTTCTACTCTCAACTCTGATTTCTTCTGTTCTGCTCTTTTCTCGCGCTGCTTGGCTGCTTGCAGTCTATTTTGCAGAGAGACTATTTCTCTACTCATTCTGGTTACGTTTTCTTCTGTGGCTGCGGCGAAAGCAGTGCCTGTCGATGCTATCATCACAGGATTAGTCCTGGTATCAAGGACTATGTCTTTACCTGTTGCAACTTTGGATTTGGCGGAGGGGCTTTGCGCCAGAGATCTTATTTTCTCTTGCCGGATTTTGAAAGAGAATTGATCGAATGTAAGTCTGGTGAGGTCGAATACTTCCTCTTCTTGCCCCTGGGGGGAACTAACATCGGAGAGCTTGGTACTGCCCAGAGGTATTTCGAGGGGAGTCATATCGATGTCTTCTATCATTTCATCCTCCTTTTCTTCTCTATTCTTTTCCTCTTCTTCTTTTCGCCGGCGTTCAGTTTCTGTTGTTGCTTCTATTTCGGCCTTCCTCTGGCGCTCAGCTGCAGCAGCCTGTTCGGCCTTCTTTTGGCACTCAGCTTCTGCTTTGTCCAGCTCTGCCTTGAGTGCCCGTTCTGCTGCGGCCTGTGCCTCCTTTTCCTCTTTTTCTTTCCTGGCCTCCTTGGCCTGCTTCTTCTTTTGTGTTGCCATCGAACTCTTCTGGCGTTCTTCCTCATCCTCCTTTATCTTCTTTTCTCTTTCTTGCTGGGCTTTTGCTTCTACTTCTTTCTGTTGGATCAATGTAGTAAGCCCTGTGTTGGTCCGAGACTTCTTGGGTAAAGAGGAAGAGGCACCTCCCAACTGACGGCTTCTGTCTTCCAGGCTCTGATCATCCGGATCCTCTTGGCCAAAGTCTACCTCCGGAGCAAATTGTCTCTCAGCGTTGTACCAGTTCCTTCTTTCGTCTTCTGCCGGGCGCTCAATATGCTGATAATTCCACTTGAATTTAGCTTTCTTGCAGTGTTCGGGAACTATTCTCTCCGGGTCATATGTTCAGTGTTCTAGCGCCCCAAGTTGATAGCTTTTCATCTCTTCACCCTCCGCTGCTACTTCTTTGAAGTCTTTAACTGTGCACGCGCCAATGGTGAGGGGTAGCGTGGGCCACGGCTTCTTTTTGCCTTTAGACAGGACGCTGGAGAAGCCCTGAGACATTTGAAAGCATACCTCCTGAATGAGAATTTTGTCTGTAACAAAGCGAGGCATAGCATGTGGTGCCCTGAACGATCCAAAGACTCGGATGAAAGTATATCCGGCGAAAGGGAACCAATGTGCCACTTGGCCTAGAGTCTCTCTGGCTCGCCAAGACGTGCAGGGGGCGTCTTGGACAAATAGTCTTCTATATAGAGCGGGGATAAATACTTGGGAGATCTACTCTATATCCTGTTTATACCTGGACTCCCAAAACACCCTGATTTGCAGATGAATTGCACGAGTCTGCGCGGAATCCCAGTTGTGTGCCCATCCCTCAAAGTGTAACCTTGCGCAGACAGCATCCAGTAGGAAATAAGCCATGTAAAATTCAGAAGGCATTCCATCATCTGGGGCCAATGCCGCGAACAATTTTGTCTGCATCGAAGTCATCAATATGCCAGCCTAGTTGAAACGGGTGCCATGTGCCGTTACATGCTCCATGATAGTAGCCCAAGTACCGCTGAAAGTGGAGCAATCAGAGCGCCCGTAAAGTCTGCAAAGCATGGAGGCTACTAATTTATAAACCTTTCTCAGGCTAGCCACCGGATATTCTTGGTCTTTCTTAACTTTAAATTTCTCAAGCTCCTCCCACCATTGTCTAATAATATCAACTACAGGAACTGCGTGAGAAATAGCCCATTCTGGTGTGAAGTACTCTTCTGGGCGAGGCAACGAATAATAAAGGTGGGCATCTGAGCCTACGAGCGTAGCGAAAGCCCTGCCTTCGCTGTCTCGGATCACGAACTTCTTGGGATCCGTTTTCTGTATGATCCAGTCTATAACCTCTGGGCAAGGAAATATGGCCGGATGCACCCCTGCGAGATGCAGTTTGGATCTTTTGACTCTTAAATATACTTCTTGGTCTGGGAGATCTTCTGGGAATTCGTCCTCAGGTATGGCGAACTCGTGGTACACTTGGTACCATCGCATACTGTCTTCTTTTGCAAACGTACATAGCGTATCCCTGTATATCGGGGGTGGGGATACCATGTCAAACTCCTCAACTTCTTCCGCCACTTGCTTGTCCTTCTTCCGAGACAGCGGGGCTGCCATGTCACTAGAATCTGATAAAACAAGTATGCACTCTATGTCTCCTTGAATTTCACCTGTCAAATTCATAAAGGAATCCCAAGATAAGAACGACATGATGATATAAAGCCAATTACAGTTTAGCAATGAATTTTAGCTGAGATATGCAAAGTTGTGTGACTGGTTTTACTGGGTTGCAGGGTGTAAGAATAAGCTCAGATGCGACCTTGCGACCTTGCGACTTGGTCGCAGGGTCACTGGGTCGCAAATTTAAAAAACAAAGGAAAACGCGACTTTGCGACCTCGTGACCAGGTCGCTGGGTCGCTGGGTCGCAGATCTCGGAAAAATTTGGAAATGCGACCTTGCGACTAGGTCGCTGGGTCGCAATTTTCAAAAACCCGAGGAGAATGCGACCTTGCGACTAGGTCGCTGGGTCGCAGGTCACGCTAGGGCTTGCCGAGGGGTTTTGCGCGCGCGCGGCGTGAAGGTTTTCTCCCTCCTGAAAAATCTTAAGCTAGCTGGGTCCAGGTAGAGTTGAGGGATGGCTTTGGGAGCAAGGGACAAGGCCATGAGAGGTTAAACCAGAAGTGTGGTGAGTTTGGGCAGTTGTGATGAAGCAGGGTTAAACAAAACATTCAAAAACTGGAAAAGAAACATTATAGTTCATGCAGAGGGGAATTTAAAGGTCTGGGCAAGCATTAATTTGGCAAGAAATGTCTACAAAGGAAAAAGTAGGAGAGAAACGGCAACTTACCCGGGAAAATCGCGCCAGTCGACCTGTCAGAGTCGTTTTCTTTCTATTCGCCGATTGTGAGAAATGCAACCTAGCGACCTCCTTTATATAAAAGGTCGCACGTCCGGGCAATTAATCTGGGGTCGCTAGGTCGCAAGTTTCGTGATTTAGGGGATCCGCAAGGTCGCGAGGTCGTAGTTTTCATTAAAATTTGTGATTTGCGACTTCGCGACCTGGCGACCTGGGGTCGCTGGGTCGCAAGGTCGCAAGGTCGCAGTTTTCTTTAAAAGTTGGGCTTTGCGACTCAGCGACCTTGCGACCTTGCGACCCTTAGGTCGCGGGGTCACAAGGTCGCAGGGTCGCAATTTTATAAAAAACAAATTATGCAACTTTGCGACTTAACCTTATGGATTTTCACTTGGTTTTTCTCTACTTTCAAGGGGCTCCAAAAAAATTTTAAGTGGGATTTTTGGAGGGTGTTGTAGAAGCTACAACAAATGGCGATTCACTGGATGAACTCAGAGTCTATGCCGATGGTTAGTCTTGGCGGGGGGAGGGAGGGGCCTCTGCTGGCTGTTTACCTTTACCTTACGGTTGATACTGCCTAGCCCTTTGGCACCTTGTTGGTTTGCTCAATCTTCTGGCCTGTTCGGGTGCTGTTTAACCAAAATTCATTCCTTCAGGTTTTCGGACTGGAAGGGTTGGAGAACTCCAGGTAGCTTCAGGGTCTGGTACGATTATTTTTTCCTCATCGTGTTGCTCCGCTGCCAGCGAACCTTTCAGTCCCGGCGGAATCACTGTCTAGGAATCGTGAACGTTGCTCCGCTGCCAGCGAGCCTGGTCAGTACCCCGGCAGAGTCGTTACATCACCTCTCTGCGCAGGAATCCTTTCTCAATCCTTTACCCTTTATTAGTGTGCTTTTTCACTTATTTTGAATGTGCCTGAGGCACTTATTTAGATGTGCTCGTGGCACTTATTTGAGATGGCGATTTAGCCTGGGCGGATGAGGGATCCCGACTTATTTTACTTGCAGAGAGGTTGTTCCTGGTCTTGGTATGAGGACTTTGGTTTTTCCCAGATACCCTGCAGTAGCATAGAGTGTCTCTTTTCCCTTCTGGTCTGGTTACCGCTACAACTCACTTTCTTTTGCAGACACCCTCTCAGACTGGCGATGTAAGCTTCCCACTTGACGACTTAAGCTGGGTCAAATGCTACTTTCAGGCGCAGAGAACAAACAAGATTTTGCTGCCTTTGAGTTTATCGGGAAGGCTTTCCATCAGCATAGACCCTGTTGCAAGTGTGCCACTTGTGTGGCTCTAACAAATCCTTCCTTAAAATTTTATTTTATTTTATTTTATTATTATTATTATTATTATTATTATTATTTTTTTTTTTTTTTTTTAAAACAAAAGCGAGACAAGAAACTATGGTACAAGGATAAGATAGCCCTTTAAGGGCTGCTAAGTAAAATAGTGCTTGAGGTCATGCCCGTTTACCGGGAGGACCTCGACTCGCCCCTCAAGGTTTTGCAATTTAAAGGTGTGGGATCCTAACTTCTCCTTAATTTGGAAAGGGCTTGTCCATAGTGCTTGGAACTTGGAATGCTTCCCCTTTTCTTCATGAGCTTTGTCCCACTTAAGGACCAGGTCTCCTACCTCAAAATTTGTATTCCCTGTGGACTTTCTGTCAAACCATCTCTTGATTCGGCTCTGGTGGATGGCAAACTTTTCCCGGGTTTTTTTCCTTTCTTCCTCCAATTTCAGCAAGGTGTCGACTCGAGTCTGCAAGGTAGGGCATGGGGTACCATGACATTCTTGGGACAGCTGAAGGGCAGGGAGAGATAGATGAGGAGGAAGAACAGCTTCTTTTCCATACACGAGAAAATATGGAGAGGTGCATAGGGAGGACTTGGGAGTGATACGGTCAGCCCAAAGCGCATTGTGAAGGGCATTGTGCCAGTTGCACTGGTGGGACAGCAGGGTCTTCTTAATGATACGGATAAGATTCTTATTAGTTGACTCAGCTAATCCATTTCCCTGGGGATAGTAATTTGTAGAATGTTTCAGAACAATACCATTTTCCAGCGCAAAATCATATAATTTAAAAGATGAGAAGTAAGTCGCATTATCGAAAACTAAAGAAGTTGGAACGCCAAACCTGGTGATGATGGAATGTGTGAGGAATTCTATTACCTATTGATCATTGATTCGGCGTAAGGTGTTGCTTCGACCCACCTGGTGAAATAATCAGTAGCTGTAAGGATATACCGATGTTGTTTGGAAGAGTGAGGTGTGATTTCACCAATTACATCCAAACCCCACTGTTGGAAAGGCTCCTCCACTACTACTGAGAGTAAGGGGGCGGCTGGCCGTGCTTCTCGGTTTGCGAACTTCTGGCACTGGATGCATTTCCGAACATATGCATGCGCATCTCTAAAAAGAGTAGGCCAATAGTATCCTGCGCGCATTATCTTATGGGCGGTAGTATCTCCGGCAAAATGACCTCCAGCTGGTCCGTCATGCAGCTCGGTCAAGATTTTCTGCGCTTCGTCATGTTCCAAGCAGCGTAACAGGACCCCATTGTGATGTTTCTTGAACAACTTACCTCGGATCAATTGGTGAGATGCAGCTTTGAGTCTTATCGCGCGTTTCTGCCGAGCAGTTAGAGTAGGGTCCAGGGTGCCTTGGGCCAAATATCTTGAAATGTCGGAATACCAAGAAGGGCTACTTTGCTGAGGCACATGGTTGCTCTGGTACATATCAATTTCTTGTTCCCAACATTCTTCTTCAATTCCACGGGAACTTGTAGCTTCCACGGCCATTTGGCATAAGCTCTGTCCTTTAACAGTGTGTGTCGGTTTAAATTCTAATTCATATTCTTGCAAGCACGCCACCCAGTTTCCTCGCCTCTCGCCTAGCTCCTGCTGCACGAAAAGTGAGCGGACAGCTGGGTGTGGAACAAAAACCGTGACATGATTTTTCAAGATGTAGGGCCTAAAATGCTTGACCGCTTTGTAGACCGCATAGGCTTGCTTTTCGATTTCTGGGTAGTTCAACTCAGCTCCCTGTAAACCGGTACTCATGAAAGAAATGGGTTGTTCATCGTTGTTGCCATCTTTCTGCGTAAGGACAGCCGCAAGTGAGGAATCTGAAGCAAAAGTATATAGGATAAAGCCTTTGCCAAAATCTGGACTTTGGAGGGAAGGGGCTTCAGCTATAGCCTGTTTGATTTTGTCAAAGGACTCCTTTTCCGGCAGGTTCCACTGAAACATCACATTATTTTTTGTCATTCCCTGCAGTGGCCTAACTATCTGGGCGAAATCCGAGATGAATTTACGGACAAAATTTATTTTCCCCAAGAAAGATTGCATTTCTTTCTTGCTGCTCGGGGGAGGAATCTGAGCAATGGCTTTCGCCCGTTCTGGATCAACTACAATGCCTTGCTTGGTTATAATGTGGCCTAGCAAGTTCCCCTATGCCACAGCGAAAACACTCTTTTTAGGGTTGAGCGAAATCCCGTACCTTCTGCACCTCTCAAATATTTGCTTGAGGTGGCGTAAATGATCGCTCCTGCGTTTTGAAAACACAGTGACGTCGTCTAAATAGACCACCACGCTCTGCCCTATCAAACCACGGAAAGCTATATCCATGGCTCGTTGGAAGGTTGCCCCCGCATTGATCAACCCAAAGGGCATGCGCCTGAAAGCAAAGGTCCCCCATTTGGTCCGGAAGGTAGTTTTCAATCTATCCAGCTCAACTACCAGCACCTGGTTATAACCAGAGAAGCCATCCAATAGGGAGAACATTTCAGATCCAGACACAGCTTGCAATATCTGTTCCATGGGTGGCACCGGGTAGTTGTCTTTGTTTGAAGCCCGATTCAGATTACGGAAATCTACGCACAAGCGGATCTCGCCAGACTTCTTTCGTACCGGTACCAAATTTGACACCCACGTGGAGTGACGAAATTTAAAAATAATGCGCGCATCCAGGAGTTTCTTAAGTTCTTTCAGAATCATTGGCTCCAAAGCTGGATGCACTTTTCTGAGTTTTTGTTGGAAGGGCTTAACACCTTCCCTCACGGGTATCACGTGCTGAATGATCCGGGTATCGTATGTACGTAGATCTTCATACGTCCAAGCAAATACATCTCGATACTTCCGGAATAATTGGGTGAAGGCCCGTGTCTCCTCATCACTACAGTCTCTGCCAAGGTTAACGAACTTTGGGTTTTCATCTGACCCCAAGTTCACTTGCCAATGGGCCAATATGGAACTTTGCACTTTGGTGTTCGGGGGGCCGCGGAATCGGCTTTGCAGATCGAAGAGCTTTTCTAATGACACCACCCTCTTGGGCATGGAGTTCTCTTTGCGTTCATCATGTTCTTTCTGCAAAGCATGATCATGTTCCGCCTCATCTATCGCCGCGTCCTTGAATATTTCAGCATCGAGCATAAATTCCAAGATCTGCTGATCATCGTCAAAAACGCGTAGATTAGTAATGTTATCTGGCACAGAGGGTCTATATAAAACTTCAATAGAAAAATCATCCCTCAAAGGGGTAAATCTAGCAGCAGCATTAGCCAGAGTATCAGTTGCTGCATTGTGCATTCTAAGAACAGATTTAATTCCAAATGCATCAAAAGCATAAATCAATCGCCATACCTCTTGTTGATACGTCTTTAAATGTGGAGACAAACAGTGAATAGTGTTGCGTACCTGCTGAGTGATAATCTCGGAGTCTCTAATGACTTGTAAGCATTTTACCTTTAAATCCAGTGCCTTCTTAAGTCCGAGGATTAAAGCCTCGTATTCAGCAGTGTTGTTGGTGCACTGGAACTCTAGCCGACATGAGATTAAGAATTTGTTCTTCTGAGGGTCCAGCAAGATGCAGCCCGCACCAGCTCCGTCATGGGTCTTGGAACCATCATAGTACAAGGTCCACGTGTTATTTTCCAGTTCCTTCGGGGTGGTAGGCTGTGCAGGGATTTCGGCTTGGTGTGGGACAGGGGTGGCTTGCTCCTCTACGACAAATTCCAATTCAGATTGGACCTCGAGGCCTACCGAAGACTGAGGGGATTGGTAACATCCGAATATAGCCTCAAGAAAACACATGCCAAGCTCCTCCTGGGCAAAGCTGATGGGTTCATTAGCGGCATCCAAATCAGTCACGGTGTGTTTCATATATGGTTCACTTTTGACCTTGATTTGATTATTCCGCCCCTTGTAAGGAAGCCACAAGTGGGACCAGTCGGTGGCGAAATAACCTTGCAACTTGCTGGACCAGTCCCTGCTAAGCAATAGGCCGTATGCTTCAGGGATGTCGACAACCACAATGTCAATGCATTGATGGACCCTAGAGTCTGACGACAGGCAGATGATGACATTGTTCAACTCTCCTACAGCTGGCACCTGTGATCTGTCGAGTTGTATGATCTTTGTGTCAGTTTTCTTTGGGCGAATGTTCAGCTTCTTACAGACAGATAGGGGCATGACGTTTGTAGAGGCACCGGAGTCGACTAGACAGTTGTGGACGTTGAAGTTAAAAATCTCGAAGGACAGAAGGAAAGGAGGCGTGGATCCTTTTGAGTTGGTATTGATCGAATTTACTATAGACTGTACATCTGGACCGGCTTGCGCAGACGTGTTGCTCACAGTTTTCGTAGCTGAAGTATTTGTGAAATCCTTTAGAATGAGTTCTCCTTGGTTAGTAATGCGGGCAAGCTCGTAGAGAGAGATATTTGCCCTTGTTTTTTTCATATCCTCAACAATGTTATAGCTAGAATCTGGTTGAGGGCTGGGCTCGGTAGAGGGTTTTGGGGATTCTGTCAGGAGCTTGCCCTTTTGACTTGCTCGGGTAATGTTGTTGGCAGGCTTCTCCGGCTCAGATTGTTTTCCGTTTCCTGGGGGCAGAATTTTCCTTAGGAAAGCCCTTTTCTTGTCTTCATAAGATTGCTCGGGAACAGGTCCTTTGCTCCTTAGACTATAATTCCGTACGGGCTGGTCTTTGGGATTGTCTGCCATGTTGATATCAAAGGAGGTAAGGCTATCCCCACCTCGGATTATGTCAAAAGCAAGGACAGAGGATCCTGGTTCTTCGTTCGAGGGTAGATCCTCATCGTGATCTGAAACATCATCCTCCGTCACATCCCCTGGGGTTTGGTCATCTAAAAGATGATTAACTACTGCTATCATGCTGCCAATCCATTGAGGGCACGTTTTTTCAAAGTGGGCGGCTTGGTGGAAAGAACAGAAGTTATCTTTCCCTATTTCTTCCACATTGAGAGCAGTATTCGGGTTAAACGGAGGTCTGTTAGTATTGGGATTACTTTTTTTTAAAAAGGGTTTGGGTGGTTTAGTGCTAGTTGTGGTTTCTATGCCCTTCCTCCTTAGGTCAGTGACTTCATTCGTTAAGAGCTTGAGGGTTTTTGCCATGCTTTCGAAATCAAACGCATATTTATTCCTATCGGTGGTCTTAAAAGTGGAGGACTGACCCCTTTTTGTGTTAGGCTTGTGATCATCTCTCCCTTCGTGATCGATGGCTCCTATCGAAAGCATGTCTTTCTCTACAGCGAGAGCAGCCTCATAATTAGCCGTAAGGGTAGCGCGGGCTTCACGTTTGACAAAAACGGCGATGTCCCTAGGGAGAGCCTTGGTATAGTAGTCAATGGTGATTGAGTCATCCAACGCCAGGTTTGGGGGAAACTTCTGCAGTATGGTAGTGAAGCGCTGGTTGAAGTCCTTAACCTTCTCCTTTTTATGACACTTGATGGTGCTCAATTCCGTGAGAAGCATGGAAGGAGTTTTATCTTCTGAAAATTTCTGCAGGAATACGCGACGGAATTGGTCCCATGAAGTGATAGAGGCACTGGGGAGAGAGCGGTACCATGTGGCCGCTTTGTTTTCGAGAGTATGGGGAAACAGTCGACATGCGACATCATCGGACTGGACTCTCATGATTTGCAAAGACAAATAGAAGCTGCTTATATGATCTTCAGCTAAGGTGCCTTTCTCAGGATCAAAATTGGGGAGGTGTTTCTCCAGATGCCTAGGCAGATCGTGGAGTGGGCCCAAAAGATTTAATAGGGACTGAGCCATCCAGGCTAGCGGTTGCACTCTCCTAGCCCGCTGGTGGTGCCTAAACTCAGGCTCAGATTCACCTCCCGAACCTGAGACCGATGCTTCTGACTCATGACGAGAGTGTTCGTCTTGATGTCTCTCATGGTAAAGAAAGTCTCTAAGATATCCCAAGTTATGGACAGGAGGCCTAATTGGGTTTGGGTGACGGTTGCAGGCTTGGTTTCCTTGGCCTCGGCCTGTATCTCCTCTGCCTCCAGCCCCTCGGCCTCTATTTCCTTCACCTTCATTTCTGCGAGCTCTATTTCTTTCACCTTCATTTCTGCAAGCTCTATTTCCCCCGCCTTCATTTCCTCGGCCTCTGTCTTCTTCACCTTCCCCAGGTGGGGGGCGTGCTTGGTTGTTGTTTTGCCGGGTCTAGTTAGGCTGGGAGTCGGGGAAAGGCTCGGTGTCGCCAAATTCCTCGCCCTCTTGGAGAATCGGGTCGTTTTCCTCAACAGCAGTGCCGAGGTCTTCCAACATGAGATTCACGAGCTGGGGTATGGTACTCACCAGGACACCATTGCGAGTGATGTTCTCGGTAGGGGTCCTAGTGTGTGCTAGGAATTCCATGATTGGGGTAAATCGTAAATCTCTGATCATATTGCGGGCATATGGGCGCAAGGCTCTCAACTGCGCTCTGGTGCTTTCGTAATATCGAGTCTCCCCCCCTGGAATATCTTCCAGAGGAGGAGGGATAGGTTCATCATTTATGACCTCCCCGTGGGGAGTTTGTGATGGAAAGTTCGTTGTATGCTGGGAGGCTGCCATTCAGCCCTCCTTCTAGCGCCAATTCTGTTGACGGAAAAATATGTCCGGCCAACAGTAGGGGATCTCCCCGGTAGAAAGTCCCAATTAGACCTTGAATCGTTTGGAGTAGGGATCCCGTCCGGGGTGTGGGTCCGGATACCGCTTAAGACGCCTTCCCTTCGGTCTCAAAAGAAACTGATTGAACCTGTGGACACACACTTATTCACATGATACAGAATACATGACTGATGCATTAAACACGAATAAAACACTATGCGTAGCGAGGAAATAAATAAAGCATGTACGCCTAAGGAGATGTTGTTAGCAACACGTCTTTGGGGTACTGCTTGTAAGGTAGTCTGACCACAATAGAAATAGTTCTTTATGGCGAGATGTCCCTTTACTTTCTAAAAGATAAAACGAAATGCTAACAAAATAGTTCGTTAACATTCATTAATAGAGCAAATGGTAAACTGAACATCATCAACACAAACACAGATAGCCATGATGCATAAATGATGCTATAAAGAGGGCAGCTTCATTAATCAAAAGATGTTCTGAAACTGTATAAGAAAATACACTTAGTGTTCACGCAGTAAAACACATCATCCAAACAAAGGGGTTTTAACAAGTATTTGTATTCACATGCACAAGAGTATAATATTTCAATACAATGCAATGTAGCTCTTGAGTCTCCAAAAAAGAAAAGCCCTTATCTCTTTCCCCGTAGGGAGCTTTATAGTACAAAACTTTGCCCTTTGGGCTTCCCGACTTTTCGCCTGCCTGTCTGTTGAGTTGCCTCGCGACCTGGAAGAGGTTGCGACCTGCGACCTGTCTGGTGCGTGCGACTTGCGACCTGGATAGGAAGTGCGACCTACGACTTGCCCAGGCGGAGCAATCTGTGACCTGTTTCTAACCGTCCCTAATGCCTTGTTGCTACCGGGCTACGAAGATGGACGCACAATGGTGAGGTCGGGGGTGTCAATCTGCTGCTCCTTGAGAAAATCTTGCCATTTCTGGTACTCTGCCGCTATGGGGGAAACAAGAGGGACCTCCTCTTTCAACCGATGCATGCATTCCAAAGCATTTGGCACTAAGGTTCCCCTTTTCTGTGAGATCTGGTTGGAAAGAGAGGCAAGTTTGGTATAAATCCGAACTCGAGTGGTAAGAAACTGACCCAGATGTTCTTGAGATGTTGCGGGCTCGAGAGCAGCAGCGGCTTGCTTGATAGGCTGCAGAAATGACTGGATCTCCTGATCCACTTGTTCCCAGGCTTTCTCTTCGTCCAATGCCCCAAGCGATGGAATGTGGTGCAAAGTGTGCATCGAGTCGATGTCGCTAATCATGTGGTTGTATGAAGACATTACTTTGTCCAGGTCCTTAGATAGTTTTTCCTTAGACTGTATTTCCATACAGAGCTGAACCTTAGCATCCTGTGTATGAATTCAATCCCTCTTGGGAAAATTCTCTGGTGCCTGAGGGTATCGCACTGTCCAGTCCATCATTCTGTCTAAGGCCTGTGAGGCCTCCCTGAGCTATTCGTGCTTTTGCCTGGTTTATGCTCATGCTCTTACCAGTGGGGCGACTGTTTGTTTAATGGTGAACATTTCTCCATACACCTGCCTCATGGTTGCTTCTAACACTTCACACTCTTTTAAAATGGCTAGTGGGACTTCATTTACCGGGGGAGTCCGGTTTCGGAGTTGTTGAACTTCTTCTCTCAACTCTGATTTCTCCTGTTCTGCTCTTCTCTCGCGCTACTTGGCTATTTGCAGTCTATTTTGTAGAGAGACTATTTCTCTACTCATTCTGGTTACGTTCTCTTCCGTGGCTACGGCGAAAGCAGTGCCTTCTGATGCTATCATCACAGGATTAGTCTTGGTATCAAGGACTATGTCTTTACCTGTTGCCACTTTGGATTTGGCGGATGGGCTTTGCGCCAGAGATCTTCTTTTCTCTTGCCTGATTTTGAAAGAGAATTGATCGAATGTAAGTCTGGTGAGGTCGAATACTTCCTCTTTTTGCCCCTGGGGGGAACTAACATCGGAGAGCTTGGTACTGCCCAGAGGTATTTCGAGGGGAATCATCTCGATGTCTTCTATCATTTCATCCTCCTTTTCTTCTCTATTATTTTCCTCTTCTTCCTTTCGCCGACGTTCAGTTTCTACTGCTGCTTCTATTTCGGCCTTCCTCTGGCATTCAACTGCAGCAGCCTGTTCGGACTTCTTTTGGCGCTCAGCTTATGCTTTGTCCAACTCTACCTTGAGTGCCCGTTCTGCTGCGGCATGTGCCTCCTTTTCCTCTTTTTCTTACCTGGCCTCCTTGGCCTGCTTCTTCTTCTGTGTTGCCGTCGCACACTTCTGGCGTTCTTCCTCATCCTCCTTTATCTTCTTTTCCCTTTCTTGCTGGGCTTTTGCTTCTGCTTCTTTCTGTTGGATAGATGTAGTAAGCCCTGTGCTGGTCCAAGACTTCTTGGGTAAAGAGGAAGAGGCACCTCCCAACTGACAGCTTCTGTCTTCCAGGCTCTGATCATCCGGATCCTCTTGGCCCAAGTATACCTTTGGAGCAAATTTTCTCTCAGCGTTGTACTAGTTCCTTCTTTCATCTTCTGCCGGGCGCTCAATATGCTGATAAGTCCACTTGAATTTAGCTTTCTTGCAGTGTTAAGGAACTGTTCTCTCTGGGTCATATGTTCGGTGTTCTAACGCCCCAAGTTGATAGCTTTTCATCTCTTCTCCCTCCGCTGCTACTTCTTTGAAGTCTTTAACTGTGCACGCACCGATGGTGAGGGGTAGCGTGGGCCACGACTTTTTTTTGCCTTTAGATAGGACGCTGGAGAAGCCTTGCGACATTTGAAAGCATACCTCCTGAATGAGCATTTTGTCTGTAACAAAGCAAGGCATAGCATGTGGTGCCCTGAAAGATCCAAAGACTCGGATGAAAGTATATCCGGCGAAAGGGAACCAATGTGCCACTTGGACTAGAGTCTCTCTAGCTCGCCAAGACATGCAGGGGGTGTCTTGGCCAAATAGTCTTCTATATAGAGTGGGGATAAATACTTGGGAGATCTTCTCTATATCCTGTTTATACTTGGACTCCAAAAAAACCCTGATTTGCAGATCAATTGCACGAGTCCGCGCGGAATCCCAGTTGTGTGCCCATTCCTCAAAGTGTAACCTTGCGCAGAAAGCATCCAGTAGGTAAGAGGCCATGTAAAATTTGGAAGCCATTCCATCATCTGGGGCCAATGCCGCGGACAAGTTTGTCTGCATCGAAGTCATCAATATGCCGGCCCAGTTGAAATGGGTGCCATGTGTCGTTACATGCTCCATGATAGTAGCCCAACTACCACTGAAAGTGGAGCAATCAGAGTGCCCGTAAAGTCTGCAAAGCATGGCGGCTACTAATTTATAAACCTTTCTCAGGCTAGCCACCAGATATTCTTGGTCTTTCTTGACTTTAAATTTCTCGGGCTCCTCCCACCATTGTCTAATAGTATCAACTACAGGAACTGCGGGAGCAATAGCCCATTCTGGTGTGAAGTACTCTTCTGGGCGAGGCAACGAGTAATAAAGGTGGGCATCCGAGCGTACGAGCGTAGCGAAAGCCCTGCCTTTGCTGTCTCGGATCACTAACTTCTTGGGATCCGTTTTCTGTATGATCCAATATATAACCTCTGGGCATGTAAATATGGCTGGATGCACCCCTGCGAGATGCAGTTTGGATATTTTGACTCTTAAATATACTTCTCGGTCTGGGAGATCTTCTAGGAATTCGTCCTCAGGTATGGCGAATTCGTGGTACACTTGGTACCATCGCATACTGTCTTCTTTTTCAAACGTATATAGAATATCCTTGTATATCGGGGGTGGGGATACCATGTCAAACTCCTCAACTTCTTCCGCTACTTGCTTGTCCTTCTTCCGGGACAGCGGGGGTGCCATGTCGCTAGAATCTGATAGAACATGTATGCACTCTATGTCTCCTTGAAGTTCACCTGTCAAATTCATAAAGGAATCCCAAGATAAGAACGACATGATGATATAAAGCCAATTACAGTTTAGCAATGAATTTTAGCTGAGATATGCAAAGTTGTGTGACTGGTTTTACTGGGTCGCAGGGTGTAAGAATAAGCTCAGATGCGACCATGCGACCTTGCGACTTGGTCTTGTTCCCATTTGGGTATAGACTCAAAACGAGAATACGACCTTTCGGCCTTGCGGCCGTGCATTTGGAGTGCTGTTCTTATGGGGGCTTCTGGGGGTTTTGCGCGCGCGGCGTGAAGGTTTTCTCCCTACTGAAAAATCTTAAGCTAGCTGGGTCCAGGCAGAGTTGAGGGATGGCTTTGGGAGCAAGGGACAAGGCCATGAGAGGTTAAACTAGCAGTGTGGTGAGTTTGGGCAGTTGTGATGAAGCAGGGTTAAACAAAACATTCAAAAACTGGAAAAGAAACATTATAGTTCATGCAGAGGGGAATTTAAAGGTCTGGGCAAGCATGAATTTGGCAAGAAATGTCTACAAAGGAAAAAGTAGGAGAGAAACGGCAACTTACCCGGGAAAATCGCACCAGTCGACCTGTCAGAGTCGTTTTCTTTCTATTCGCCGATTGTGAGAAATGCGACCTGGCGACCTCCTTTATATAAAAGGTCGCACGTGCGGGCAATTAATGCGGGGTCGCTAGGTCGTAAGTTTCGTGATTTAGGGGATCTGCGACCTCGCGACTTGGGGTCGCAGGGTCGCAAGGTCGCGAGGTCGCAGTTTTCATTAAAATTTGCGATTTGCGACTTCGCGACCTTGCGACCTGGCAACCTGGGGTCGCTGGGTCGCTGGGTCGCGAGGTCACAGTTTTCTTTAAAAGTTGGGCTTTGCGACTCAACGACCTTGCGACCTTGCGACCCTTAGGTCGCGGGGTCGCGGGGTCGCAAGGTCGCAAGGTCGCAGGGTCGCAATTTTCTAAAAAACGAATTATGCGACTTTGCGACTTAACCTTATGGATTTTCACTTGGTTTTTCTCTACTTTCAAGGGGCTCCAAAAAAAATTTAAGTGGGATTTTTGGAGGGTGTTGTAGAAGCTACAACAGCAGGGTTGCCCCCTCTCTTCGCTCCTGTATAGATGATCTTAATCCGGTACTATCGACAAAAAGTTACCTTTACACCCTCACTTATTAAACCCTGTGCTGTTGAATTTTAACTTCAACTGCTGCAGCAGAAGGACGGATGCAGCAGCAACATTTTTTTTGGAGGTTGCTTGCACGCCATCCAGAAATTTAATTCAGCATTTAAAATTCCTGCAAGTTTTTTTTGTAGACGGCCGCAACCATATTTCTGTACAGGATTGTATTTAAACACAACAACGAGCATTAACGCAATTCACCAACCAGAAATTAAACAAACAGAAATTTAACCAACAGTTTTGTAAATTCAAAAGGAGGACACGTGGAGCATTAATATTGGATCGCATGAAATTGAAGGGAATCTGAAAACCTGAAAACCGGACCCGAATTTTTTATAGGGCACATTGGATTGAGAATTTGAGTTAAAATTAGGCAGACGTCAGGATCCCATTTTGGAACGCGAATTTGGTTTGAAATTCAATCTATTTAGACTTTTGAAGTCCGACGGAAAGGGTTCTTTAATGTTTTGATAGTTTAATATATACATATGTTATATATATATCATATGCGAAATGAAAGGTGGGCCATAGAATTTAGTTTTAATTTTATTTTTTTTAAAGAGGGTTTATTATAATATGTTTTCTATGTTACGGGATATAAAAATAAAAAGGACAAAAAAGCTTGGTAGTTTTTTTTATAGACAGTACGTAAATTTTTTATTACACAACAGTGTGTAAAAAGTGAAAGACTGAGTGTAACTTTTAAGTGTGTATGCACAACAGTGAGAAAGTGAAAAACACAGCAGAGTGTTTTAGAGACAGAGTATGTTTGTTTTGAACAGACAGTGAGTTGGTTTTATGCACTGCGTTTTGTAGCAGTCATAATTTTGTAATCCCTCTCAGTGAGGAAGAAGTGTAATAGTTTTTTTTTAGTTATTGAAGGGAATAGAAGTTTGTTTTCAAAGTATTGAAACTCTGTCTCCTGTCAAAGAAATTTTTATTTTCTCTGTGTTAGAGGAAAGGAGATTTATTCTCCATTCATTGTTCTGGAATTTTTCAATATTCCAACATGTGCAAGAACAACAGATGTTGTGGTTCCATCCCCAACTAAATCATTTTTCTTTGCCGCAACTTGCCTTACCAACTTGGCCCCAATATTTTCAACTGGGTCCTCTAATTCAACCAATAAAAAGGCCAAAACCATAGCATTGAGATACATTTCATTACACTATCAATAACAATAAAATTTGACTCAGCCATAACCCTTTCCTTTTATTTTTTTGAAAAGCTTTATGCATTACTCTAATGTGGCTAGTCCATAGGCCAAGTAGACCACTGGGTAACAAATATGTTTCCTTTCACCTTTGAGTTTTCAAATTATGCCTACCAAATCTAAGAAATTTAAGAGGGGGAACTAATACAACGTTAAAAAGAAAACCAGAGCACACATCTACAAATTACCTCCTTAGCTACTGTCACACCATCATGAACTATTTTAGGAGAACCATGCTTGCTCTCCAAGACAACATTTTTCCCTTCGCCCCAAGGGTGACTCCAACAAGATCAGCAAGTTTGTTCACACCGCCTGCAAGACAAATTGACAATGCTTTCAGTAAGTGTGCAATTGAATGTCAGACCATATGCCAAAACAACCCTCCATGAAAAATTAAAATAACACACTAAAATCGAATATAAGTGGACAAGGAAAGATCCACCGCAGTGAAGTTTCACGTGCAGGTGACCTTCCTTTAAACATAATTTTTTCTCTGACCTGCAATTTTTTTGTCACTGAGCCATCCTTGTTGAAGTACAACTCCTTTTCCATAGCTCTTGTATTAACCACCTTCTCTCTGTCGCGTAATCTCAGAGTCCCTCTTCTGCTTGAGCGATTAAAGGAAATGGGTGAAAAAACTGAAAGAGAAGACAATTGTCTGCCATAATTACCAAACATTGCACCCAACTTCTTCCCCTTTCCATTGTTACCCAATGAGGTAGATGTGGCAATTGTTGTCATACTGCCCAAAGCAGAGGCCATCTTCTCTTATCTTGAATATAGAATTACAAGATCTTCATATTAGTATGAACCTTAAAAAACATGACTCCCATTGCTAAAAACCACTTTTAAGTTGTAACGGGCAAACTAAACAACTATCGCAACTTTTGGCAACTTCTGGAGCATTAAGAGAGAAACAACCAAAGAGAAATACAACCACAATCCTCATTTTAATGAGACCGGATTATATATTTGCATTAAGATAATAGAAAGAAATCACGACTATATTAAGGCCAACACAAAAAAATCTTTAACCAGTGTCTCTCGCGGCCTTCAGGTTGCCATGCTAGAGGTTGCATATTTTTAATTTAAATTCTTGACCTCTCGTGCCCATCTATGAATGCATCCAATGGGATATCTACATCAAATGATCCTTTATATCCCCAAAAACAAATTCCCTACTACAAGAGCACCAATATTGATGGATCACCCCACACCATCCCACCCACTAGAAACGGTGAAAAAGGAAACCCGAGAAAACTTCTAAAATATCTCAAGATGACTATATGGGTGGTTCTTATGAATCAACCAACCATTTAGAACATGCTCATCAATCCAAACCATGAGTATTATGTGACGATATTCAAGCAGGCACTAAATCGGATTTCTGAAGCTATGTTAGAGAAACCCTAAACTCTCATTGAAAATAGGTGAAATGTGGCACCATTCAGAGATTGGCATGTGCCAATTGGTACAAGTGGTAGACAATTGGCATGCTCAAAAAAAGAGGTGATGCAGGAATGACACGAGGGAGAAAATATCAGAAAAGCCCCAAATCTGGAGAACTAAAGCTCATCACCAACCTGAGATTGACAACTTTACATGGTGTAACCTATGAAATCGTAAATGGAGAAATCATAGTAACAATAAAGTAACCTATGTAACAATAAAGTCAGATTCATCCTGGGAGTGGTAATGGGAGAAATCATAGTGAACAACAGGAAACATGCAGAGTTGCTTACAATCAAATAGATGAAAAAACACATACAAAAAAACCTAGATAATAATCATGAACAAGCTTAATATTGAATTATGAACTGTAAAGGAACTTACAAAATGTGACATTACGAACCTGGTCAAGCGCACAAGCAAAAATATCCTGGACATGACCCTGGTTGACAAGTTGTGTTGCTCATGATGCAAGAGGATTTGTACCTGCACTGCCAAGTCAATCAAAATCCATCATTATCTATACAATAAATACAAGTAATTGATGTAGTATTTTTACTCTAAGATGCATTCTTATGATAATGTTAGAACATATGTTGAAAATGTCAAAACATACCTGAATAAGCTCCTCTTCGTTTCAAGAACAATTTATTGGAGTCGCATGAACTTGAAACAAGCCTCCCACGAT
Organism: Pinus albicaulis; assembly: GCA_034641835.2. Lineage (NCBI taxonomy): Eukaryota > Viridiplantae > Streptophyta > Pinopsida > Pinales > Pinaceae > Pinus > Pinus albicaulis. Next base: position 204,090,035 of record CM076576.1, read on the forward strand.
CTGAAAGAGTAGCAACTAAGTCAACAGTGACTTTTTTGTTGCTACGCTGGATCGAGGGAGGTTTGCTCCAAGATTAAATCGCTCCAATAAATTATTCTCTACTAAACAGGGCCAACCACGTGAAGGTGGAAGCTCTTATCGCCCCTCCCCCCCCCTCACATCACTCTCAATTCCCCAATACCCAATCTATATTTCATTTTTTACTTTCATGAGCATAAAAAAATATTCAATAACTAATAAAAAAACAATTCAACAAAAAGTATGCAAGGAAACATTGCAATTAATGCTTGACATAAAAATAGTATGATAAATGAATTTTTTATATAACGCAAAAAACGTTCCAAGTATGGTAACGTTTGTCTTATAATAATACAATATTTTACATTGTCAAATTTTCTTTTTCTTCTTCCTATTTTTAAAGCTCCTAATTACATCATCAATATCATCGTGCTCTGCTCCTGTTTCGTGCCTTTCAACCCGCACTGCTGACCTAGTTGCGTATTCACGATGTCTAGGCTCATCCAGTGATGGGGCATCGCCTACAAAAACAGATAATATTAAATTTTAATTGTCAGTTTTTAAATATCATTGAACTAGTTCGGTAATATTAATAATAAAAAATTGCAATGAGATTATTTACCTGGTGCACCAGTTGTCGCCGCTGACCTAGTTGCGTAGTCACGATGTCTGGTCTCATCCAGTGACGGGGCATCGCCTACAAAAACAGATAATATTAAATTTTAATTGTCGGTTTTTAAATATCATTGAACTAGTTCGGTAATATTAATAAAAAAAATTGCAATGAGATTATTTACCTGGTGCACCAGTTGTCGCCGCTGACCTAGTTGCGTAGTCACGATGTCTGGTCTCATCCAGTGACGGGGCATCGCCTACAAAAACAGATAATATTAAATTTAATTGTCAGTTTTTAAATATCATTGAACTAGTTCGATAATATTAATAAAAAAAATTGCAATGAGATTATTTACCTGGTGCACCAGTTGTCGCCGCTGACCTAGTTGCGTAGTCACGATGTCTGGTCTCATCCAGTGACGGGGCATCACCTACAAAAGCATATAATATTAAATTTAATTTTTAGTTTTTAAATATCATTGAACTAGTTCGTAATATTAATAAAAAAATTTGCAATGAGATTATTTACCTGGTGCACCAGTTGTCGCCATTGGGACTGTTGCCCTGTCTTCCTCTCTGGTGGTAAGATCCTCAAGGGAAACATTCTCTGTCATTTAAACAAAAAAAATTATAAGGACAACCATCAAGGTATAATTAGAAAAAATTATAAGTGGAAATTAATTATCGTCACGGCCCTCACTGATAGTAGCATTGTCGGCCTGGTCCCCACTACAATGATCAGGTTGCACGTGAGGATCATCTACATCTGGCTCTAAAACTGGGTTATTTGTCTCGTCGGTAGTGCTGCTCCCCTGATTTAAACAAAGTTGTTGGACATTAAATTTATGGACGAAAACAAACATATTGAAAGGTTAATGTTTTACCTTATCAGGCATTCTGGATCTTGGGACCTGCCCCAAGCTTCTGCGACGTTCAACTACGGCTTGATAGCCGAAATGGAAAGTGATATTTTTATCTTCCTCTGTAGTTTATGTTCCGAAGTCATCACCCTACATTACATATTATTGTGTATTTTTAATCATATTTGATAGGATTACAAAAACGTTGGAAGGCGATACAATTAATTATAAGATGTTTAGCTACTTAATTACAATTCTTGCAACTAATTTCAAGTAGCCACCCTGGCCGAGCTTGTGATGGCCCTTTTTCTCAATCCTAGCTTTGGTTGCCTTTGAGGTGTTAGGAAACCTAGCATCAAAAGATTGAAGTCAGATATGACGTAGCACACTTTTATTTTAGACATAAAGAAAATTAAAGCTATTGAATTAAAGTTGTAATTTACCTTACGGGTCCAGTTGGCATTTTTCCTTCTTTCTTTGCCCTTTTCTCTTTTCCGTCATGGATGAGTGCTCTCCACTCACTCTCTGAAACTGCGAGAGGATGCTCATATCTAGGGTTAAATTGCAATTGCGTCCTATAGGTGTCCCTGGTATATTTCAAATATTTGCCGGCTACCTGAGCCACCGCTGTTCTGTCAAATGTGCCGACCCCAAAAGGGCTTCTAGATAATCTAGAAGTTCTTTTTTCAGGTTGGAATTCCAAGATCATGATATATGTTTACATATGTTTATGGCAATGTTCCACCAAGTCCCCTGGAGGTGGGAGCGAGGGGACGAGGGAGCGCGGGAGCGGCCTATGCAAAAGCTCCCTACCAATTTTCAGGAAACGTGGGGGGACGTCGGGGTCATAAAATTATAAAATTTAATATTTAAAATGTAACTATATTTTTGCAAGGAATGTATATACAGTCATCATACACTTGCATCATGAAAGATAAATCATAAATGATAAAATTACAAATCGATGAATGATGAATCATATAATTGAAACAAAATTAAAAGTTAAAAGTTAAAACATACATCATACAATCATGCATGTAAGTTTGTAAGTTTGTAACTATATAATCATTAATGTAACTACTAACAATGTACAATGAAAATTAAGTTTAAGATATCATATGACATATTATATCAAGATTCAAAATAGAGTTTAAACTGAAGTTTACAACTCAAGTCTGAAACATAAAACTTAAACGCAAATAAGTTATGTCTGAAACATAAAACATAAAACATAACATATGAATATCAAATGATATCATCATAATGATAAATGAGCATAAATTCTCAAGTTAATTCCCCACTAGTCTCTGCATCCAACTTCTGCACGAATATATCAGGATCAACCATGTCACCATCTGAATCAGAATCACTTGGATTCTCAAATATGCTAAGTGGCACATCAACTTTTAACACGAAACCATAAACTAAAAGGGGTGGTGAGGGGACGTGAGGGGGCGTGAGGGGGCGTGAGGGAAATGTCCCCTAGAAGTCCCCAAGACCCCGGAGCGCGAGGGGGCGAGGAATCTAGACCCCTAGGTGGGGGGGCGAGACCCCGTGTAACACTGGTTTATGGAGGTGGTGGAGCAAAAAAGAGCTCAAATAGAGCTGAAATTTTTCACATAAAAAGGACTGTGGGCTTGACTAATTGTTCCATTTAAAAAATGATATCTAGACAGAGAATAAGTGTAGCATGCAAACATGCATTGAAAATCCATCTGAGTTTGCATTGTATTACTTATGATGGATTCAAATTTGGGTTTCAAAATGCCAAGTTATGGCATGATTTTTTTGAGAAACCCTTAGTTGGATTCTCATGTTGGTTTAATTTATATTTTAAGTTTGTTTTGCAGTCTTTGGGTGATAGTAACTCATGAACTAGGTTACCAATGTGTAACAATCATATTTAAAGAATAAAGTTGTGATTTTTTTATATTATTATTATTATCTATTAGCTACGAGTATTGACACCTAATGCCTGGAATTTTGACATCTTGATAGCATGGATAATTTCAAAAATGTTTCTAGTAATGTTAACATAATAACTATCATTACATGTCTTCACTTTTTTCACCATAATAGACCTGTGATATGGACTCATCACACAACTTCATATGCTATGTCCCAACAAGTTCAAGCTGGTTGAACCTACCTCATAGTGTGGTTATTAAGGACAAGTTGCTTGATATATAACTCGATAGCATAGACCACGTTGCAGTTCTAAAAAGAATCCTCAAGTGTCAAAAAAACATCACAATATGTTCTACTATAAAGCCTTTTGGGATACCTGAAATAATATATGTATCATTGATGACTTTTAAAGTATGACAAGATCCAGAGGGAAAGGAAATCAATGGAAGAGTGATCCACCAATGAGAACCTAGAATTTAGCATGAGATGAGTTAGAGTCTAGGAAATTGAAACCCTATAATTTTAATTAGTGATGAAGGACATCACATAGGTAATTATATTTTCATGTAGAATAATCTGTTAATTCAAATTTAAACTACATAATATGAAAGGCATACCATAAATTTTTCCATGTAAGTCCAAACAACCTATCCTTTTTAGTACTCCACACCAATGAGAACCTAGAATTTAGCATCAGATGAGTTAGAGTCTAGGAAATTAAAACCCTATAATTTTAATTAGTGATGAAGGACATCACATGGGTAATTATATTTTCATGTAGAATAATCTGTTAATTCAAATTTAAACTACATAATATGAAAGGCATACCATAAATTTTTCCACGTAAGTCCAAACAACCTATAAAAAAGGAAAACCTTCTTTTTCATGGAAATAATTACCTTGTAACTTTTTCAAGATAATCTAAATCACAAAAAATATGAACTATACTGCACACATTCTTGGATAATTTGAAAGTGGAAAAGGAATACCCTACACAAGTGATGCACACATATACATTTGAACACTAATAGATTTTTGTAGTTGAAATGCAATGCTTATTTTCATTTCAATGTAGGGTTTTTAAAGCAGGGAGAAATAATGGCTGCCAAATTAATAAGCGTTTCTTTGGGAAAAAATTAAATCTTGCATTGGGTGATGAAGATAATAGAAGGTACTGAATCTTGATTCTTAACATCTAGAGAGAACGCTACAGCCTAACACAATCCAATGGAATTGACCAAAAAAACCCAAATAGAGTCAACCCTACTATAGGAGGAAGGGCCTGCAGTAAGAACTTACCATTTTACGAAGGCGAGGGCGAATGCGAAGGCAAATATTTGTTCTGCAAGAGGCACGAGGGCGAATGCGAGCGAGTATTTCTGCATAAGGGGGGGGGCGAATGCGGGCGTCTTTGCTGGGCTCGGAAAGCGGCCGGTGCGGGGGCGAATGTTGTTGCGAGCTCGGGGCGGATGCGAGGGCGAATCTTTCGTGCAGTGAGGGCAAATTCTGAGGGCGAATGCTGTTATGCAAGAGCGGAGGGCGAATGCGCACATGATATCAGACGTTAATGTGGCACACATGTACATTTGAACACTAATAGATTTTTGTAGTTGAAATGCAATGCTTGTTTTCATTTAAATGTAGGGTTTTTAAAGCAGGGAGAAATAATGGCTGCCAAATTATTAAGCGTTTCTTTGGGAAAAATTTAAATCTTGTATTGGGTGATGAAGATAATAGAGGGTATTGAATCTTGATTCTTGACATCTAGAGAGAACCCTACATCCTAACACAATCCAATGGAATTGACCAAAAAAACCCAAATAGAGTCAACCCTACTATAGGAGGAAGGGCCTGCAATAAGAACTTACCATTTTGCAAGAGCTGAGGGCGAATGCTGTTCTGCAAGAGCTGAGGGCGAACGCTGAGGGCGAATGTTGTTCTGCAAGAGCTGAGGGTGAACATTGAGGGTGAATGTTGAGGGCAAATGCTGTTCTGCAAGAGCTGAGCGCGAATGCTGTTCTGCAAGAGCAGAGGGAAAATGCGCGGGTGATATCAGACGTTAATGTAGCTATTGCGACGGATACGAAACAATAAAATCATTTTTATGTAGCGTGCATATAAGTTTCGAATTTTTATGTAGTGCGCATATAAGTTTCGTATTTTTATGTCGCGCGCATATAAGTGTCGTTATACTGACGGCGGAAAAATCGTCGCTATTGCGACGGGTGCCTCCAAACGTCGCAATGGCGACACCTAGACATTGTGTCGCACTTGCGACGATTGGAGTCGTCTCAATAGCGACGCTTTGGGCCATAGTGTCGCAATTGCGACGTTTTCCTCCAAACATCGCAATTGAGACACTTTTCTAAGTGTCGGTATTGTGACGCTTTTCTATTAACATCGGTATAGCGACGGTTTCGGGCGGGATGGAAAAAATTTGGGGAAATTTCCGACATTTGGTCAAAAGCGTCGGAACCAAGTGTCGGAATTTCCGCCAAATGTAGTAGTGTTCGTATCCTTGCGGCAGTAAATGAACCTGCATTCTTCCACTCCAAAGTGCATAGTTATTTCCATTGAACAAAGGAACTCTATTCTTAGTATACTCCATGACATCCTTCCAATTGTTAGACTGCTATTGAAGGAACCAAGCTCTGAAACAAATTGTTGGAAATATTGGGACGAGGGGTGAATCAGTATTTCTTATCAATTATATATTTTTAAATATTTTTAGAGCATTAGTTAATCTTCAATTATTCTTGATTTTTATCCAGTAACAACAGTAAAAAATAGAACACAATAGGCACACGAATTTTAGGTGGAAAACCCCCTCTGGGCCAAAAACCATCGAACGCTTTTCTAATAAATTCTTTAATATTCAGCCCCAACCGAAATCAAAGGTACAACTTCCTATAATTCTAGAAAATAATTCTTCTCCAACTCCCACTGTAAGGATTCCCCAATGCTATGGTTACTTCAGTATTCAACTGAATGGATGCCCTAGCATCCTAGACCAACCTAACACCCTGAAGTGTTCACAGGCTCCAACCTATAGGTGACTTCATGCACCAACCTAGCACCTCCCTGCCACCCTATAATGATCAAAAATAAGAAAAGAGTGTGGACTCCCATACCAGGTACAATGATCCACGATACAATATGATTCACAATGATTTTCTTGAACTAGACCAATCACCCAATCACACTATGACCTGCAGACCAACCATAACATTATCCAACGATGACACTTATACCTCCCAAAAATGCCTCTCCAACTCTAGGCATATTGACTCTTTTACAATAATGACTCCTTTACAATTTTACAATGATGATTTTACAATACTGACTTTTGACATGACCTGATACTTGACTTGACACTGCTTCTTTGAACACTAGCAGCTACTAAGGTATTGTTGTGCTTGATTCAAGTAAAGGTACTTTGGCATTGCATTGTCCTTCTAGTATGTGTCTGAGTAGTCCTATTGTGTCTTCCTTCCTTCACATGCAAGACCCAAACCAATATACAAACAAAATACTTACACTGTCCTGCAAACCATATGTCAGAGAAATATTCAAAATGCAAATGTAAATACGTTCAACATTTATAAACAAAACCCAATCAAACATACATACAAAATACTTACACTGTCCTAAAAAAATACATGTCATAGATAATATTCAAATTAAAATGCAAACACTAATCATACATACCTTGTTGTAGCAGACTTACCCTTGATTGTTGATGTGTTGTCCTTACTGCAGTGATCCTTGAATGCATATTTTATCTTGCCTTCTAGAAGCTCGATATTGAATCTGTTGTATCTGTGCAATTTCATATCTCCAACTTCTAAAATTTCATCCTGTGGTAGCCCTATAAGTCTTATTACCAACCCCATAGGTTTGATCAACATTAGATTCTTCAAGAAATATTTATGCCCAATCTCCTACGATGGCTTGATTATAGACTGGTTAAGTAGAGCGAATTTTTACGAAGTGCCATGGGTCATTGTTTCAACCTTTGGTCCTGAAAATGATATACAACAAACTAAAGCTTGTCCTTTTTCTATCACTTTTTACGAAATTTGAATCCCATGCTCATAAAGAAAGTTATGATGATTTTCCCAAAGTCACCTGTTTGACATGAAATTAGGGAGCCTGCAAAAACCCTAACTTCCTCAGGTCATATATCCGAAAATATAGTGAACAAATATCTGGAATTTGAACACGAGCTTCATCAGGATTTCACCCAAATGGGTTTTTATTTTCAGAATCTGAATCTTTGCAGGAAAAAAAAAAAAAAAAAAATTATAGTGAAAATTCCACGATGACCTGTTATGAGTAGCGAAATCCTTACATGAGGAGGATATGAGGGTCACAATTTATATAAATTCTTAGGTTGAGAGGGAATTCAACATGTGAACACTGGAGGGATTTTAGGAGCTTAAAAAATGACCAAAACCAATAATTACTATCATGCCACAACCCCATGGGTTTTTAGCCCACTAACTGGGGTTACTAACTTCAAACATGAATATCTCTCAAACCGTGAAGAATTACATGGCATGCCATATATCAAAGGAAACATCTCGATAAGTAGAAACCATCCAAAATATCCTTGACTCATAATAGAGTAAGTTTTCAAGTCAAAATTCCCATGCAAGATCGGGGTAGCCCCTGATGCTGCTTGGGTTGACATCAATGACAACCACTGATCAACACTCTCCATTCAACTTCGTCAGCTAAACTGTACCCCCCTCCAAGAAATTCCTAAGGGAGTTACTAACGAATTTCAGATCAGAGAGTAGTGCACCCTATTATTTATCCAATATGTTAAGCAGGAAAGGTAGATCATGGCTGAGGAAAAACAGTTAGTTGTACAGGAGCGCGATGCAGAGACTACGCACAGACAGAAGTTGTAGGAATCCATCTTCCAGCGAGCTACCTGAGCTCCAGATCCATGCTGCAGTAGTGCTAGAGGAAAAAGTATCCAAGCTCGCGACACTAGTTAAGGACTCCAAAGACGAGGTCGAAAATATTCACTAGACTCCTTATATACTCTTTAAATTTACAATTCCATGGTCTGAAAACCATGGGCGGAGCTGAACATATACAAAATATCCCCATCCCTTTACAAAATAAGGGGCTTTGACCCACCCCAAAGCCCCTAAGACTCTAATATAACTATGTGTTGCGCCCTCCGCTCCTCAATTTGTGAAGTATTTCTCAAAATCTTTCTTAGAGGGGTGCCTTGTCCAACAGGGAGCACCAAACCTAGATTCATCAAACCCCCATCCTATCTAACTTGCATTTGGACTTGAATTAGATTAATAGATTCATGTATATGTAATTAAAAATGTGGTTCAAAATCATTTATTTCCATATTGTTTATTTTGTACAGATAATGATCTAATTAGTTTCAATTTGAAAGTGTTATATTGTAGTTCCAGCTTATGGAGACTTAATTTGCACGTCAGAACTCACATAGGATTTATGGTGGTACTTAGAGTGGATAGTTTGTATTTTAAAACTCATTTCATAGGCCACATTCACATGTTGTATAGACTTTGTATACCTTCATACATGACAGTTTATGGATGTACATAAACAATATTTTAGTTTATGGATGCTTATTTTTTCCAGTTTATGGATGTTCATGTGATATTTGTAATTTGTATATATTTTCATATGGATAGTTTATTGATGCATTCACTATTTTAGTTTATGGATTTGTATTAATCTTGTTTATGTATGTTCATTAAATTTTGAAGTTATGGATCTGTTAAAATTATGTCGTTAATTTAGAACTTTTTCTATATACTATAACTTTAATTACAAAATATAACAATTTTGATTTCAAGTTTCATAGCCTAAGAAAATAAGTACACTCTTAAGTCATGATGTGTGTCACTTTGATACTTAAAATGAACTAAAACTTATCGTGTATCAATTAAATATTGAACATGGAAATAATTACAATCATGCTTCATATTAGCTTGTAGAAAGTGTCTTTTAGTGCAATCAACATGTATGTTATTACAATTCAATTTTAAAAATAAATTATTTGAATTATAAATTCATCCATATTATAATAACAAATATATATATATATATATATATATATATATATATATATATATATATATATATATATATATATGAAAAATTTTGTGACCCACCCATACACCATTGCATGGAAAAAAAATTTAAGTATTTCAATCAATTTCTTATCTCAAGGCCCAATTAAAAAACCCAAATAGGATTGAAATAAGTTTTATTCAATTTTAAAAGATGTCATGTAAACAACAAATAGGTTTTATCCATTATTATTTCTTTTGATATTATCTACAAGAGCTTATTCATAACATTATATAAGTCAATCGTATTGAAATTTAATAAATAGGTCAAAAACAATATATGACAACATTTCTATAATTCTATATAATGTTAAATCAACTATCCTAAATATACAAATAGTTATTCAAGTATTTGAATCAATTCCTTATGATTGAAATAATTGTTATTCAAATTTTAAAACCACAAATATGATTGAAATAAGTTCTATTCAATTTTAAAATATATGGAGATGTAAAAGTTAGAAATACAAGTTTTATTATATTTTATTTGTTTGAGGTTATCTACAAAAGCTTATTCATAATGCACATCATCAATAATTTTTTTAGACTTACACCAAAATCAATGCACAATGTTAAACTAATTACCTTGAAACTAATGTGCACCATATGTCTAGTTACATTAAATCATAAACCAACATCTTCATTGAAATAAATGCATCTAATGCCAGCAATTAAATAGGATGGGAAATCAACATCTACACTGAATCAATGCCTCTAATGCAAAAAATCAAATAGGATTAGAAATAAACATCTGCACTTAAATCAATGCATATAATGTTGCAAGCAATCAAATAGGATTAGAAATAGACATCTTCACTAAAATCAATGCATCTAGTGCTAGCAATAAAAAAGGATTAGGAATCAACATCTACACTGAAATCAATGCATCTAATGCAAGCTCAATCAAACAAGATTAGAAATTAATGCATTTAATGAAAGAAATTAAACAGAATTATAAATCAACATCTACACATAAATCAATGCATATAATGCAAGAAATCAAATAGGATTAGAAATCAACATCTATACATTGAAATCAATGCAGCTAGTGCAAGAAATTTTCTTCCCTTTCTCTCCCACATCCATCTATTTCGATATCTCCCTCCATCTCTCCTTATTTGTCTATTTATCTCACCTACCCAAACACGCATGTTGTCTCTCTTCATATCTATCTATCTCTCCCTCCCAACATCTATCTCTCTCTTCTTTTTCTCCCCCTTCCATCTATATCTCTATCTCCCTTTGTCTCTCCTTCTTCATCTCTCTATATCACTCTACAAACATACGCATTGTTGCTTCTTCCCTCTCTCTCCATCTCCCTCTCCCTCTCACTCCACCTCTTGCTCTCTCTTCACTTTCTCTCCATGTGTCTCCCCTTCTATCGCTTTTCCCTCCTACTCTCCTCTCTCCCTCTCTCTCCATCTCCCTTATCACTCCCTCTCTCTCTCCGCACATTTATCTCTCTATATGTATTTTGTATTACCTCCCTATCTCTCCCCCTCAAACTCCATCTCTCTCTCTCCCTCCATCTCCAGTCCTATCTCTTTTCCTTTCTCTTCCACCTCCCTTTGTTTCTCCCCCTCATCACTTACTCACTCTCTATCTATCTATCTCTCTCTCTCTCTCTCGAGCTTTGTCCTACAACTTTCTTGACTATCTCCCTCCCTCTCTCATTCTCTCTCCCCCTTCTCTCCATCTCTCTTTCTTTCTATAGCACCCCCAAACATTCACACTCTCTCTCCATCTCTCCCTTGTCACTCTCTCTCTCTCCGCCTTTCTCTCTCTATATGTCTTGAACATCTTCCTTCCCTATCTTTTCCTCCAACTCAATCTCTCAAGCTCTCTTTCTTTCTCCACTCTCTCCCCCTCTCCCTCTCTCCATCTTTGTGTCCCACTCTCTCTCTTACCCTTCTCTCCCACTCTCTCTCCTCTATATTTCAAAAAATTTAGAACACTTTGAAAACTAAAATATTATGTTTAAATATTTTTTTTTATTTTAATGTTGTACAACAATTTAATATTTTTATGTAATACATATTTAATATGAAATATTTCAAATATGTGTTGTAAATTCACCTGGAGGGAAAATGATAATTTTCCATGTAAATATATTATCCAAAATTTTCTAAAATATTAGTGTTTCAGCTACCTCCACCTCCATGAGAGATACATAGAGCACGTCATGTCTTCCAACTGAAATTTTTTAAGTTTTATTTATTTAGGTAGATTTAGGATATGATTACTTCAAGATTTTAAAAATATTATATATTTTATTATTTTAGAATTATTTTTGATGTAAATATTTTAGAGGATAAGATATTTGTTGAACACCTAATATTTTGGATTAGGGATCCTATATAAATATTGTAAATAGAAAAATAAATACAAAGAGACATTGAAAGATGAAACCCAATAGTCTCCCTCTCTTTATACATTGTTATATGCTATCTTAATGAAAATCAACAAATTATTTGTGAAATTGCTTTCGGCCTGGCATGGTATTAAAGCCAGCGCCAAAATTATCCTTTTGTGCTGTAACTCCTGCAGAACTCTGCCATTATTCTTTGTCCAATCTATATCCATTCTCTATCATTATCCTTTTTCCCTCTCGTTGTTTTATCCATTACAAACTCTGCGTTTGTTTTGAACGTTGGTGTCTCCTTGAAATAAATTTTTGTACGAGGAATCTCTGCAAAATATCTCTTTTCATCGCTCCACACTCGGGCCCCTTTATTTTTGTGAGTTGAATGGAATATCGTTGGAGGAATGCACAGTGGAAGAAGCACTGGAAGACCTTGACTATGTTGGAAGGTAACAGTGAGACAGTAAATACCGTGTATGCATTAATGGATGGCCTACTTCATTCTTTGCGAAGACAATGAAATATGTGTGCGATTACTAAGTCCCATACCGTATATACCGTTTAGTATCTTTGTTGTGTGGTGTATACCTTTTTTAAGACTTATTATGGTGAATGCGACATTAATGGTATGGAGGATGGTATATTGGCTCTCCGTTGAAATTTTGTGAAGACCGTGGTTCTTTATTATATGTGTTGTGCAACATTGAAAACTTGTGTGGAGTCCAAACCTGTGACATGTGTGTTGAGTTTTTTTATGTGGTGAAATTATTTAAGGCTATGCCGGTATGGTTGTCGTTTATTATATATTTGTGGAATACATCGAACTCCATTTTTAGGGTCATATGGTCATATTAAAAGTGGTGGAATATTCCATATAAAGTGAACTTATATAATAGGCTTTGCGTCCCTTCTTAATGAAAAATCATAAAAGTGTATGGAGTATTTTTTTAAAGGTGTGAGTGGTATATTAAAGGAGGTGAAGTTTTTTTAAAAGGAGGTGTGAGTGGTATGGTATTATACGCTATATGATACTATATTTTATGGATGGTATATGGGGGAGAATATATATTATTTGAATATTGAGAGTTTGCATTTTAATACATAATTATGGCGTGTCGTTTCCAGGCAACGTTTTGGCCCAGAATCCGGCAAAGATTTTTAAAAAATCCGGCAAAGATTTCATCATAATCATGTTTACAATTGTTAAACTTAAGTATTTTGAGTGCCCTAAAGGATTTTGGTAGCGTTGAATCCATTTCCAACCTCAAAAATGGATTTCAAACATTGCAAGTACCTGATTTCTTGAATTTAAGTTGCCCGGATTCCGGTAAAAAATTGTTGTCCGGGCTATTTCGTTGCCTGGGTAGACAACTCCCATAATTATATGCAAATTAATTATTTGTAGAGATATATAAATTTTATTACAAGTATTTGGGCCCAGATAAATTTTATGATGCATTTATGTATCTTTATAGTGGGAGTAGTTCTTACTCGAAAAGAAAACTACCATGAGTGATCAAGGAAGATAAAACATGCCCTCATTTTCAATGAGCTTTGGGAAGGAATTTGGGAAGGATAAGGAGACAATGCAATTGAAAAGCCTAGTTCAGATAAGGAGCTTGTCATTTGGAAAACAAGAACAATAAGGCCTATGCCTTGATTGCAGAATCCGTAAATGAATAGGTGAGTCTCTATATTTTTCCATTTTCAAATGATTTTCAAGCCTTGAAGAAGTTGAAAGAATTGTGTGACTCACACTCTGAACTTGAAGTTGTTCAATTGATGATTAACTTGTTCAATATTGAGTTGAAAAATGATGACCCTCTTTCCTTAGCATTAGAAGTAAGATCCATTAGGCATGACATAAAAGCCAAAAGTGTTGAAATAGACATTCCTCTCGTAGCTTATGTCAAAGCCCTATATCCCACCAATTCACATTATCTTGAGTCATTGCAAGTGTTGTAGCTCCTAGAGACAGTCTTGAGTTGCAAAAGACCAGTGCCTAAGACATCTTAAAATCAAAGGTGAAATGTACACAATTATATAAATGCCTCTGACTGAATATAGCTCAAGATAATAATGGTTTTGGTGGTTCAAGAAATGAGAAGACCATTTGAGCCTAATTCATGAGAATTCCCTATATTGTGAGAGGGCTCAGGAGGCTATGGAGCTTGATGGATTTTAAATGGGCCAAGTATAAAACAATGAGCAGAAGCTTTAAAAATATATAGAGGCATTGAAAAAGAATGGAGGAGGAACCCACAAGAGACAAGCTTAAGAGGACTAAGAATATGTCCCACGTGAACTCAGAGGAAGCGAATGTGAATGAGATATGGACAACAATAGAGGTTCGTGGAGCGCGAATTAAAGGAGTGTAGAAAGCTTAATACATGAGCATTAACACCTGGGTGTTATACAAACATGAATTCATGAATAAAATTGCAGACCATCGGCAACTACATTACACAAACCATCAAAGCAGCATAGCATGAAAGATGATTACACATAAAAAGGAGATTACTGATAACAAAAGGAAACATATACATACTACTCATTGCTCCATCTGGAAACAAAATAACAGCTCTGTATCGTATTAAGTTTAAACATCTCTCCCAAATATGTATCTCAGAGCACAGGGAGCACAACCATACAAAACTATAGCAAAATTCTTCAAAATTCCAGAACCTTTCTTTCATCGTAGAACTCCCTACATTTAGAGTTCTCCTTGAGGTTTATGATCGAATATTCTTTCATGATCAACCCACACAGGTGAAACCAAAATATCTGAACAAATTGTTAAAGCGTGCATCAAGAAATCACTCCTGAAACAAAAAAAATTGAAACATAATTGGTTAAAATCGGGATTTTACCAACAAAACATCACTATCTAATCAGTAAAAATAAACAAAACAGGCTAAGGAGGTCAAATTCCAGAATCTTCAAAGGAGTGGCAAGAAGTGGTTGAGAACAAGTGAGCGGTCAGGCCTTCATCATATGATTGCACCTATTGTTTAAAAACCTCCACTCTCTAATTCTCATTATTTCCACTTCCCATTGTGGAGTAGCCAGTTGTGTTGCGCGTGCTGAACTCTTTAGCAGATGTTATCCTGAGAAAACTGAATAAACCATACTGCACGTTCCACCCAAAAGCCCATGTTGTGTTTTGAATTGCAAACCGGAACCGGATTTTGGAGGGAGGATTTTGGAGGGAGGCATAGATGGTTTGTGGTATTGGCTGGGGGGGTGCGAAATCACTACAAGCTGCCACGTAGCACCGGAGGCGGTATTAGAGACTGGCCATTTTGGACCCCCCCCCCCCCCCCTCTGCATTAACCTTCGAAAGGTGGAGGGGGTGTGAAATAGATTGTGGGTTGTTGGATGCATTGACGTGGAGCAGAGTTGAAGGCGGGATGGTGGAAGTAGAAGTGGGTTTAGTGGGACTATTTAACACTAAAATGGGCGAAATTCAGGCCACAAAAGGTTATTGATGACGTGGCAAGGGGGTGGGACCCAAACCCACAAATCTCAGATCGCAAGTTTTATATGAGCATAGCGGGAGGTAAAGGTTAAATCTTGCAGGGAGCAATATGCGATGGGTGGGAGTAACGTGGCAGATGGAGATGGGACCGCGCCCGCAAATCGTATATCGCAAATTTTATGTGTGCACAATGAAAGGTAAATGGTAAAGAGTGCGATGTGCGAAGTGCGGGGAAGGTGACGTGGCACGGACGAAGGTGGGATTGCGCCCGTAGATCGCATATCGCAAAGTTTATATGGGAGCAGGCGGAGGTTAAATGTTAAAATCTGCAAAGTGCGAAGTGCGGGGAGGTAAATGTTGAAAGTTGCAAGGAGCTATGTGCGATGAGCAGGGGGACAAGTGACGTGGCAGATGAAGGTGGGGCCCTGCCCAAAAATCGCAGATCGCAAGTTTTTCATGGAACCAGCAAAGGGTAAAGGTTATATTCTGCGGAGTGTGAAATGCGATGAGCGAAGGGGTTGGCGGTGCGCAAAGGTAATTGAGTGTCGATAAAGGTTTTGAACAGAAAGGAGTGGATTGTTTATGATAAAGGCTCATGTGGGAAGGTGGGTCCCTTTATATCACATCAGCGAAGTTATAAGTGGTGAATGGTGTTTATGAATTAGTTTTCGGTCTATGCCATATATTGTATATATATATCAAGCGGCCTAAATTAGGGGGGAGGAGCTGCGAATAGAGAAATGTAGTGCGGGAACTTAGAAATGGAAAAATGAAGGGTAACAAAGGGTAAAGGAAGGTAAAGAGGATAAATGAGATGAATGAGGGCAGAAATGAAGTTTTCTCACCATTACACCTTATCAGCCACACTTTCCCCTTTCTACTGAACTGTAAGGCATAATGATTCCTTTGAAGCTCTTTGACAGTTAGGATTTCCCTTCATTTCTCCTTCTCCACTTTGTGTGCGGTCACAAGCCAACATTTGCTCCATCTGGGGATAACGTGTTGTTCTTAGTGCATTGAGAACTTGCAGACTTGAATTCCAATGCTTTATTGGGCACTTGGAGTCGCAAATGCACACTGATTAGAAAAAGTTTTATACCAACAGTCAAGTAGACACAAAATGGAAGATGGAATGAAAGATGATAGGGAAGATGAAATGGAAGAAATGAAAACAATGGATGAAACAAAATGGAAACCGTGGAAGATGATATGGAAAATGGAATGGAAAAATGCAAACAGTGGAGGAAGAAAAATGGAGTATAAACAGTGAAATGATATATACAGTGAGTTGGATTAGCCCTCGTCAGTGATGAAAATAGAACTTGAGGAACTGCCCATTCATGGGCGCCTCAAGTATGTCTCCTTCTAAGTTCTCCAACGCAAAAGTATTGTTTCCTTTGACCTCTGCCACCCTTAAAGGACCAAACCAGAGGGGGTCAAACTTCCCATGTTTCCCTTTATCTGCCCACCTAACATCCCATCGCAGCACCAAGTCCCCAACTGGGATTTCTTTGTCTTAAGCTCTTTGATCAAATAAGCCTTTTATTTTTTCTTGATAATTTGCTAGACTAAGGCTTACCTGTTCTCGTGTTTCATTCAACTCCACCAAATAATTCATTCTTTGGATAAAGTCGTTTGGCTCTTCCTCGATTTCCTATAAGAATCAGGCCACGGATCATGCAAGCTGAATAGGGAAGACTACGGCTCTGCCATACACCAGCTCATAAGGGGACTTTCCTGTGGATCTTTTAGAGGTGATTTGATTTTCCCAGAGTGCAAACTTGAGCTGCGAATCCCAGTTCTTTTGATTTTCATTGATGGTCTTCTTCAAGATCCTCACCAGTATCTTGTTAGATGATTTTTACAGCTCGTTCCCCTGTGGGTAGTACACAGTGGAGTGCCCCAGCAAGATGTTGTAACGCTGACAGAAATTAACAAATTTATCTGACTTGAAATCTTGGGCATTATCTATAATGATTTTAGTTGGGCATCCAAACCTAGCTATTATGTTCTCCTCCAAGAACTTGATCACCACCGAATCTATAGCAATTCTTGCGCGCACGGCTTCTACCCACTTCGTGAAGTAATCCATAGCAGTGAGGATCCATCGATGTTAATTGCTAGAAGCTGGGTGAATCTCTCCTATGAAGTCAATTGCCCATTGTTTGAAAGGTTATTCAACATGCACCGGGATCAATGGGAGAGATGCATACCTTTGTTTTTTCAACGAATGTTTGACACTTCTCACAAGCCCGGACACGAGCATGTATATCACCAAATAGTTTAGGCCAGAAGAAACCTTCCCTCGGGATCTTGTGTGTAGTGGATCGCCAACTATAATGTCCGCCACATATCCCTTCATGGAATTCGGTCATCACTTGGTCAACTTCCTACTCTGTTAAACACAATAGTAGGATCCCTGTCGGGTCCTTCCAATACAGTCGCCCATTTTCCATGATATACTTTTGAGACTTCAGCCTCAAGGTGTGGTACCTCGCCTTATCATAGTTAGGAGGGCATCTAAGCATTAAAATATATTCGACTATATCTTTATACCATGAGGATAGAAGGTACTTCACATGTGTTTTTTGAGTGAAAGATTCTATGCCTTGATGTGCACCTGTATCCTCTTGTGCCTCTCCTCCTATCATAGACAGATATATCCCCAAAGCTTGACATTTGGATTCAGACAATATTTTTTCTAGTCCTTGGCCTTTAATGAGCTTGGTAGGCTTTATCTCCAGTTCGTACTCCTAAATCTTAGCTATCCACTTGCCCCTTTTTCCTTCATTGTCGCCCTGCACCAGGATATCCTTCATCGCTATTATGGGAACATAGGTAGTTATGGAAGATTGTAACACATACACTCGGAATGACTTTAGAGATTTGACCAGAGCGTAATATTGCTTCTCCAAGATATCACATTTAAGTTTGGCATCTCGTAGGACTTGGTTGAAGAACACAATGGGATTTTCATGCCCTTCGGTATTTTTCTGTAAAAATATTATATCTATTGTGTGAGGAGAGGCGAAAGAGAAAATCATGAATGACTTCCCATAACCTGGATTGGCCAGCATTGGAGCTTCTACAAAGGCATGTTTGATCATGTTGAAATATTCCTTGGATTCAAGATTCCATCTAACTTCACTATTCTTCTTTGGCATCCCGGTGATGTTTCAGACAATTTCGGCATAGTCAGGGATGAACCTTTTGAGGAAATTTATTCTTCCCAGGAACACCTCTACTTCATTTTTGTTCCTTGGTAGGGGAATGTCATTTATCACCTCTACCCGCTTCGGGTCGATCTTCACTCCCTCCTTAGTTACTATGTGCCCCAATAACTTTCCTTCCTCTAAGGCAAACATGGATTTCTGAGGATTCAGAGACAGGCCATACCTACGGCATTTATCAAAGGTTAATCGAAGGTGCTCTATGTGTTCAGTGTCACTCTTTGAAAAGATGGTAATGTCATCCAAGTAGATCACCACAAAATTATCTTTCTCTCCTATGAAAGAAATGTCCATCGCACGCTGGAATGTGGCACCGGCGTTTATCAGGCCAAAGGGAATTATGACGTACATGAAGGTTCCCCAAGGCATAGTGAACGTTGTCTTCTTTTGGTCTTCCGGGAGCACTGCCACCTGAATGTAGCCTGAGAAGCCATCCATCATGGACATGTGGGAGGATCCCACCACCTTTTGCAGGATGTGGTCCATCTTTGGGAGGGGATAGTTATCTTTGAGTGAGGCTCTATTCAGATTGTGGAAATCCACGCAAAGTCTGATTTCACCATTCTTATTTCTTACAAGCACCAGGTTCGCCACCCATTCAGAGTATCTTAAAGGGATAATGATCTTGGCCTGTAACAACTTCTTTATTTCCTTCTTGACAACTGGGAGAAGAAGAGGGTTGATCTGCCTTAGCTTCCACTTACGAGGCTTAGTGTCTTCTTTCAGATCTGTTTTGTGTTGTATAATGTTCATGTCAAAATTCTTTAGATCATGGTATGACCAGGCAAAGACGTCTTTATATGATTGAAACAGACTGAGATATTGACCTTGGTATTCTTCAAGAACCCCTTTTGACAACTTCACCACCTTTGGATCTTCTTCTATCCCAATATTCACATCCCGGATAGGCTCGTCAAGGGTCATTTTGTTGGGGTTTAATGGGATACCATTCTTGTCAAAAAATCTCCCCAATGGCACGAGCCCACTGGGGATGACATTTCCCTTTAATTTCAAAACACAGTGTCCAGCCAGTGTCTCTTTCCACCTGGTTTTTGGCTCTTCGCTGTCATCCTCAGTGACTAAATCGATCACCATATTTGAGAACTCTCCCACCATTTCCATAAAACGTTAGACCTGCTCTTCATCTTCGAAGAATTTCCAATGCTTTATGTTGTCTGGAATGGAAGGGCGATATCGCACTTCAACCTCGTATCTAAGCAAAGGATTTTGCAGGGGGCAGAAATTACTAGTAGCCACAACTAGTGAGTTTTCCATTCTGTTCTTATCCCTCGGCATGTATTGAATGTTAAAAGAAGAAAATAAGTTCTCAACTAAATCCCATACCTCATTCTTGTAAGCTCTGAATCGCAGGTGTTTAGTTTGGAATTGGCTCCTCACTTGCCTCACTATGAGCTATGAATCTCTAAACACCTTGAGGTTCTGTATGTTCATGTTTTGCGATGTCTACAACCCTAACAGCAAGGCTTCATATTCAGCCACATTATTTGTGGCTTCGAATTCCAGCTTAAAAGAGAGGGGAACCAAGCATCCTTCTCGTGATATCAAGAGTACCACGGCCCCGTTTCCTTCTCATGAGTAAGCTTCATCAGACTACAAGGTCCATATCTTGTTTTCCTCTCTATTCATAGGATTCTTCTGTATTAGGGGACATATCCTTGTTTCTTGCAGGAAATTTTCGTCCTCCTTGAGCATAAGACAAGATAATTCGCCCTCCTTACCATATACAAGAGAATTTGTGGAACCATCATCTTTGGTGACCATCTTCATGAATTTGGATTCACGGTATAATATCCTTTCCTCCCCATCGAATATTGGAATAATGGCATAAGTGAGGTCCATTTTTATGGATCCTCCAATCTTGGATCCCTAGGATCTAGACAGCAACATTCCAAACCGAGTTGGGATATTAGCTACAACAATGTCCATTACCGCACTTTTGGTCGAAATCTAGGCTAAGTTTACTACCATATATTTTATCATGCCCAAGCATTTTACCCTCTTGGAATCAAAAGAATACAGATTGTTATAAGGCCTGGTAATCTGAAACCCCAACTACTCCATGACAGACAATGGCAATAGATTATGTGAAGCCCGGGTATCTAGCATGCAGTTGTGCAATAACAAGTCATGTATAACTAGAGTCACATAGAATGGGGGAGTGGCTGAGTCTAGCTCTTCTACATGATGTCCAAAAATTACCATGGGTCTTTCTTCTTGGGGATTGAGGTTGTCAGGGAGAGGACCTACGCCATGGGGAAGCATGAATTGGGACACTTGGGCCTTATATGAAGGCTGCTTTAGGAGCTCGATCAGGGGAACTGGGATCTTCACCTTCTCTAGTTCAATCTGGAGGATAAAGGTCGTGGGATATTTTTCTGCAATGACTTCTTTGGACTGCTCTTTAGCGTGGTCAGGCAGGTTCAAGGCTACAGATGATTACTTCTCATTGTTGATTTATGGTAGCATTAGATGTGCTCTAGCCTTGTAACTTTGTATATAGGCTAGGACACATGTATTCCATAAAACCCATAAATGGTTTTGGAAAATTCCACTTAGAGATGGTTTAATTAAATTAATTAATCATTTTTTAATGTTTTCCAAAGTCTAAACTTAGGGAAAATAATTAATTAAAGGGTATTAGTTAAATTAAGTGTGAATATTCTAGATAAAGTCATGGATCACCTCCAATTTAATCTTATCCCTTAATTATGTTTTAATCTTGGTCTTTGAGGTTCAACAAAATAATATAAGAAGGAGGGTGAGGGGCCTATGGAAACTATAATTGTGACACTTGAGCCATTGAGAATTTTCGATTTGTGTGAGAAGATACAAATTTTGATCAAGGATCAAATCACTAAGGCAGGGTTTTCTAAGTGATTATGATTCAGTGACCAAATCCAAAGAGGGGAAAAAGCAGAGATTGGTCAGTTGGACCAAGAATACATTTCAGAGTGAGACAGCATTTATGCAGAAGAGATACAATGCAGTTTTCTATAGAGGTGGCGCAGTTCCTACATAGAATCACGCAGAACCATCGCAGTGTCTCTTGGATTCAGTTCAGAGATAGCTAGAGGCTGGGGTTCTGAGCCAGGAGGGCCAAAATATAGCTTTAGATTAGCTAGATCAGTTGCAGAGAGGGGTGATGTAGTTCCTCAAGCTTGCCCACGTAGGCTTATGCAGATCCAGCGTAGGAAATCATGTAGAGGCAGTGAGGGCTTCATCATCACTATTTTAGATCAGCCAGAGACTTGCGGAGTGAGGTATATATCACAGTTATTTTTGTTGTGTAGATTTCTCTGAAGGGTTTGCCAAATGTTGGCACCCTATTTGTATTCAATATTATGCTGCTTAATAATACAAACCCTCAGATCTGCTGCACCAGTTTTACCAAGTTGGGTTTTTCCGGGGACTTAGACCAAAAACAGTTGTCACATGTGGATGTTTTCATTGTATTTTGTTCAGATTGTTTCAGCACTTATATTTATTTGCGCAACATTATTTGTGTAGACTGCTTCAGAAACTACTTTGATATTTCACAGTCATGAAATAATTATGTAGCATAATAGAAGAAGTAATTCAGATTTGTTGCAGTAGGAATCCAGATCTAGGAATTTTCACATGGTATCAGAGATTATTAAAACTGAAGTGCAGGTGAAACATAAGAGAACCAGCAGATCAACGCTGAAGATTCTGGGATCTGCGTAATCAACAGCAAACCCTCCCAGAAAATTACGTTTTCCAGACCAGAAGGGCATTTCAGTGCAGAAAAGGATCCATCTGAGAGAGTTGACAGAGGGGTAAGCTTTTTCAGTTGTAGAAGAGGCAACGTGGCAGATCAGCGTAGCTGAAGGATGCAGTTACTACACAGCATTAAGAGCTTGTGCATAAGCGTCAGAAAATTCTGAAAAACACAGTTGGGGATTTCTTGATCTCATAAGGGTTTCTTACTCAAAAAAACTCAGCTTTTTTCCAGTGCAGTAGCATAAGCAGTGACTTACTCCTGAAGGAGTGCATAATTCTAGCTGAGCACAGAGTTAGAGGAATATTTCGACAAATTTGAGGAGATGGACAGCAATGGACTGCATGACCAAGATAGATTGGAGGGTTCCTCCAACTATGTTATTTGGAAATCAAGGATAGAGTTTCTCCTTAATGAGCATGATTTGAAAGCCCTCATAAACATCGCAGTTGCCGAACCTCTTGATGTAGCACACCTGAGGAAATTCAAGAAGAATATGGCAAGATCCAAGCAGTTTATCCTAGATGGAGTAAAGGATCATATCATACCCCACATAGCAGTTAAGACCACGACTAGAGAAATGTGGGTAGGGCTGGAAAATCTATACCAAGGATCTTCTGAGCAGCAAAATATGTACCTTGAAGAGAAGATGTGGAATATTAGGATGAATAAAGGAGAGTGTTTTGACTCCTTCTTGTCTCAGATTCATGAAAACTGAGATCACCTGCCTGCAGTAGGATCTGCTCCTAGAGACTCAGAGCTAGTAAGGCTCGCGATGAACTTTGTTTCAAAGGATTATCAATTCTTTGTCCAAAGTATATTGGGTAGAGAAATAATTCCAGGATGGGAACCAATGTGGGTAGCCTTACAGCAAGAAGAGTTGAGGAGAGATCTCCTAAAAATCCACTTGGAGGATGGCAGTAGCAGTTTAAAGGTCAAGAAGGAGGAAGAAGAAAACATTTCCCTTACATCAAAAGGGAAACAAAAGCAGAAGAATAAATATTTGTCTAAGATCAAGTGCTTCCGATGTGGGGAAATGGGGCATTATACCACACAATGTCCTCTTAAGAAAAAGGATAAAGAGGAGAAGGAAGATCCACAAGAAGGAGCTGCCAAGATTGAGGCAGAAAAATATTGTGCCATATTAGCTCATATTCCAAAAGGAGAGAAATGGGCTGACTTGGATTTGTAGATCCAAAATCTACAAGGAGGCAGGATCCTTAAGTATTTCTGAACTCTTGGATCACATGTGAGCTACGACATCCTAAAGACAATAGCAGGATGGACAGTTGCAACAGAATATGAGAAGACAGTGCAGTGGCTAGTAGCACTAAAGCCTGATCAGCGCAGAGAGGGAGCAGCAGCATCAGTAGTTGACCAGCAGCAGCGTAGTGCACACTGGTGCAGCAGAGTGTAGTGTAGTTCTCACCCAGTGCAAAGTAGTAACAGCGCAGTATTTTCAGAGTGCTAGTGCAGAAACTAGCAACAATCATTCTTATTTTTCAGTTTCAGATTTACTTTCAGTATTTTCAGAGTGCTAGTGCTAGTCCAATTTCGGATGTTTTTCTGTTGGAATTAGCAACAGTGTAGTAGCAACAGTAGATGAGCATCAGTAGCAGTGCAGTGCACAGAGGAACAGCAAGTGCAGAGTAGTGCTCACACAGTGCAGAGTAGTGCTCATGCAGTGTAGTAGCATGGTTGCATAATTTAGAGGGAGTTGCAGTATAGTGAAAGTTGGCAGCAGTGTGCAGAGTTAGCAGTAGTACAAATGCAGTGTTTTCTTGTGCAGTGTTGGTGAGAAGCATCAGTAGCACAGCTATAGATGTTCCAGAATTCAGAAGTAGCACATTTAGTTGTTTTTCTAAAGCACTTTCCTCGCTAAGAGGGAGTGATGATTTATGGTAGCATCATATGTGATCTAGCCTTGTAACTTTGTATATAGGCTAGGACACATGTATTCCATAAAACCCAGAAATGGTTTTGGAAAATTCCACTTGAGATGGTTTAATTAGATTAATTAATAATTTTTTAATGTTTTCCTAAGTCTAAACTTAGGGAAACTAATCATTTAAAGGGTATTAATTAAACTATGTGTGAATATTCTAGAAAATTCATGGATCACCTCCAAGTTAATATTAGCCCTTGATTATGTTTTAATATTGGTTGTTGAAGGTTCAATAGAATAATATAAGAAGGAGGGTGAGGGACCTATGGAAAATAAAATTGTGACACTTGAGCCATTGAGAATTTTCGATTTGTGTAAGAAGACACATCTTTTGATCAAGGATCAAATCACTAGGGCAGGGTTTGCTAAGTGATTATGATTCAGTGATCAAATCCAGAGAGGGGCAGAAGCAGAGATTGGTCAGTTGGACCAAGAATACATTTCAGAGTGAGACAACATTTACACAGAAGAGAAACAGCGCAGTTTTCTACAAAGGTGATGCAATTCATGCAGATAATCACGCAGAACCAACACAGTGTCTCTTGGAGTCAGTCTGGAGATAGCTATAGGCTCAGATTCTGAGCTAGGAGGGCCAAAATCAAGATTCAGATTAGCTAGATCAGTTGCAAAGAGGGGTGACACAACTCCTCAAGCTTTCCCATGCAAGCTTACGCAGATCCAGCGTAGGCAGTCATGCAGAGGCAATGAGGGCTTCATCAGCATTGTTTTAGATCAGCCGGAGACTTGCAGAGTGAGGTATATCTCACATTTATTTTTGTTGTCTATATTTCTTTGAAGGGTTTTCCAGATGTTGGCACCCTAGTTGTATTCAAGATTCTACGGCTTAATAATACAAACCCTCAGATCTACTGCATCGGTTTTCCCAAGTTGGGTTTTTCCGAGGACTTAGTCCAAAAACAATTGTGTCACATATGGATGTTTTTCATTGTATTTTGTTCAGATTGTTTCAGCACTTCGATTTATTTCCACAACATTATTTGTCTATACTACTTCAGAAATTACTTTGATATTTCACAGTCATGAAATAATTATGTAACATAATAGAAGAAGTAATTCAGATTTGTTGCAGTAGGAATCTGGATCTAGGATTTTTCACACTCGTTTGCGGGAGGATCAAAGCCTTGCTTTGTGGAAGTGAACACAATGGCTTTATGATGGGTAGACTCTTCTAAAGGCTTTTTACCCTTACTGGCATAACTAGAAGGGGTTTGTTCTCTAGGTATTGACTCTCCATTTTTTCTTGCACCAGGGTTTTCTTCCTAGAGGACCTAAGGTCGTACTTCTTTTGGAGCTGAGCTTGCATGAAATTCACAAACTGCCTGCAGTAATTGTCAATATATCGATCCTCTTGGGGGGACTTATTTCTCTTCTTGCTCTTCATGCAGGGTGAGTTCACCTTCTTCATCCTTTGAGTAGGTGAGGAATTGATCTTCTTGGTTTTTTGTGACTTCTTCAGCCTGTCCTTCCATTTCCCCTTCTAGGAATAGAGGAGGTTGGATGTGATCTTGCTACTCCTTCCTTTCCCCATGCAACGACTGTAGAGGGGGTTGGGGATTAAACCCACGGTTTGGAATCATTTGGTTAGGACGAGGAGGGGAATTCTTTGCCTCCAATTCAAGCTTCACCAGCTTATTTGAGAGGTTCTTGATTAGCTTATTCATTTCTTCGATTCTGTACTCATGTGATTCCCTCTCCTGATTAGAAGTAGAAGCCTCCTCCCTTCTCTTTCTTATGGATTCACGCTCTGTCTTCCCTTTGAATTTACTAGTAGAAACAAAGTTTGCTTCTACCTCCAATGCATCAGTCTAGATCTGATCCAGAGATGCGGATTTTCTTTCTCTCAGGATGAACCCAAACTTCGGTTCGAAATTGTTATGAAACTAGCTCCAAAAGTAGAAGAAAATAGATATCAACGACTTATAAATAAGCAACTTCGAGGAGGCAACCTCCAATACATTACATGAATGAACAATTCTTGGATGATACAAATTACAAAACCTCCTTTCTATATAGAGGAGTCCATGAGGCCACAATGTAATCCTAGCCGACCTAACAATAATAATTTAAGGGCACAATAATAACAATATGGGGGTTACAGGGGTACAATAATAACAATAAGGGGGTTACACTAACAAAAAATAAGGGACTATACTAGTAATATAGGGACCTAACATGCCCCTCTCCTTAAAAAAATTGTTGTCCTCAATGCTTGAGTAGCTCTGGGTACTTCTTTATAAAATTCTCATCCTCCCATGTAGAATATTCAGTGGGTAAGTTCTTCCACTTGATGAGATACTCTGAAATTGATCGATTTCGTAGTTGACGAGTTCTTGTTTCCGTGACCGCTTCAGGTTCCAATATGATTTTTCCTTCCTCATCAATTTCTGGCAATATTGTTTGAACTAGAATATTTTCACCTATATTGTTAACACAAGCATGAAACATGAAGAAAATGGATGCCTGCGTGGAAAGAGCGAGCTCGATTTGTATGCCATAGTACTAATCTTTTAACTGCTTGTAAGGACCATATTACTTTGGCGATAATTTGTTATGCTTCTTATCTTGCTTGAGGGACATTTGTTTGTATGGTTGTAGCCGTAAAAATGCCAAGTCTCGTACATCAAAAAATATCTCATTGCGATGTTGATCTGCCTGTTGTTTCATTCGATTTTGTGCCAAATTCAGGGTTTCCTTTAAGAGTTGGAGAACTTTTTGTTGATGCTCGATGTGATTTTCCATTGCTTGAACCTTCGAATTTTCTTTTAAAGATGATGTGATGGATAGTGGATGATATCCGTAAAGTGCCATAAATGGGGTCATTTCTGCTGCAGTATGAAAGAAAGTGTTATACCACCATTTGGCTAGAGGTAACCACTTGACCCATTGTGTTTTTTTATCAGATACAAAACAATGAAGATATCCTTCCAGACATTTATTTACTATCTTAGTTTGACCATCGGATTGAGGATGATAAGATGAGCAATGAGCTAATTGAGTACCCAAACAAGAAAATAACTCGATCCAAAAATTTCTAGTAAAAATGGGATGTATGCTCTTGTTAACCCTTGAGTTTCCATGTAGCTTTTGAATTGTCCATAAATGTGGTAACAGCTGACACTTGCTTTAAATGGATGAAGATAATGCACAAAAGTGTGCATACTTGGTAAGTATATCAACTACCACCATGATGACACTCTTTCCTATGGACTTAGGTAAACTTGTGATAAAATCCATTGAAATCTCCTCCCAACGTTGACTTGGAATGGATAAAGGTTGTAGAAGTCCTGGGGTCTTAATTGTCTCAACTTTATTCTGCTAGCAAACCAAACATTCCACCACAAATTTTTGAATATCATATTTAAGGCCATCCCAAAAAAACTCTTTCTTCACCCTGTGGTAAGTTTTTTAAAATCCTGAGTGTCCTCCTAAAGGAGAAGTGTGCAATTCCAGAAGAATCTTTTGTTTTAGCTGGGAATTCTTACAAAGATATAAGCAATCTTTGTACCATAAGGAATCATTTTTCCAACTAAATGTATCAGATGTACTAGGATCTTGCTGCAACATTTGAATGAGTGTCCACACTTCTTCTTCCTTCTTCCATTTATCTCTTGCTTCAGTTATCTAATCTGGTTGGATAAAAGAAATGGCACAAAGCAATGCTACCTCTTCATTCTTTCTTGCGAGTGCATCTGCAACAACATTAAGCTTTCCTTTTTTGTAGATTATTTCAAAGTCATAACCCAACATCTTTGTGACCCATTTTTGCTACTCTTCTGAAGATAGTCTTTGTTCCCAAAAGTGTTTAAGACTATCATGATCAGTTTTTACCTTGAAGTGTCTTCCCATTAGGTAAGTTCTCCATTTCTTTAGTGCATTCAGTATTGCTAACATTTCCTTCTCATAAATCGCTTTCTATAAATACTTTCCTTTGATTGGACGACTTTCAAAAGCAATGGGTCTTCCTTCTTTCATTTAAAGAGCACCAATTCCTTTTCCTGAGGCATCACATTTCACAACAAAGGTTTTTGTGAGGTCTGGCGTAGCTAAGATCGGTGCTAGGCACATTGCCTCTTTAAGATGTTCCGAGGCCTTAGTTTCTTCAGGAGTCCATGAAAATGCATATTTATTCAATAATGTTGTTAGGGGTGCTGCTATTCTCCCATAATTCTTAACAAACTTGCGATAGTACTATGTTAAACCAAGAAATCCTCACAACATCTTTATAGTTGTGGGGACTTTCCATTCCTTAATGGATTTAATTTTGTTAGGGTCTACCTTAACACCCTCGTGAGATACAATATGACCCAGACATTCCACCTCTTGTACTCCAAAGAAACATTTGGATGATTTTGCATATAATTGTTTCTCCTACAATAGTTTGAGCACCCTGTCAACATGTTGAACATGATCCTTCCAGGTTTTATTGGAATTAGTATATCCTTGAAAAATGTTACTTTAAAATTTTCTAAGGAAGAGGTTTGAAAATGGAATTCATATTCGCAAGTATGAAGGGTGCATTGGTAAGGCCAAAGGCATGACCAAAAATTCATAATGACCTCATGAGTTTGAAATGTTGTTTTTGAATGTCTCTTCGGTCTTCATTCTAATTTGATGATATCCTGAACGAAGATCTAACTTGGTAAAATAAATTGCTCCATGTAATTCATCCAATAATTCATCAATCATAGGAATGGGAAATTTATCTTTAATCGTGAGCTTATTGAGCTCCCTATATTCCGGACACATTCGCCATGATCCATCCTTCTTGTGTACCAATACTACAAGAGCAGAGAAAGAACTTGACTAGGTTGAATTATACCCGCCTCTAACATTTCTGAAATCATACATTCAATTTCTCTCTTTTGGACGTAAGGATATCTATAAGGCCTGATGTCTGGAGGAACACTTCCTGGAATCAAATTAATAGCATGATCATGATCACGAATATGTAGGAGTCCTTTGGTAGTTTCAAAAACCTTGGAATGATTGTCGAAGACTTTTTGGAGATCTGCAGAAATAGATGATTTTGATGTTGGAACTTCTAGTGAGCATAATTGTGCAATTACACCTCGTTGTTCTTTCTTTAGAAGCTTTGTCATGACATTAGAGCTTATTATCCTTCCTATCTTCCCTACAATACCCCATAATTCGACTTCCTTTCCTTTTGAAAAAAATTTCAAGAAAATTTCTTGAAAATTAAAAGCTACCGTCCCCAAAGATTGTAACCATTGTACACCTAGTACAACATCCGCACCATACATTGGAATGGAAATAATTGGACTATTAAATACATGTTCCCCGATGGTTATATTGATATTATGGCATTTTCCAGAGAAATATATAGTTCCTCCATTTTCAACCATCACTTGACATTCTAGTGCTGGGTATAGGAAACAATTCAATTCCTTGGCTACCTTACAATGAATAAAATTAAGGGTACTACCTGAATCAATCAACTCTATTACCTTCTTCTTCTTGATATTTCCTTCTATCTTGAGAGTTTGAGGAGTGGTAATTCCCGCCAATGCATTACACGATATGGTCAAACTCATTTCTTCCTCTTCTAGGGTTGTTTCCTGGTGTATATCCTCTTCTTTTGAAGATTCTTGTTCATTTTCTTCTTCCTCTTCACAATCTATGTAAAATAATTTCTTCTCAGCACAATTATGACCTTTAGTGTATTTTCTATCACAACTGTAGCAAATCTATTTTGCTCTTTTTTCTTCCAATTGTTGTGGTGTCAACCTTGTAAGTTTTGGAAGTCTCGGAGTAGCAATACTTCCATATTTATAGATATGAGTGGTAGGCTTCCTTGTCGCCATAATTTTACATTCCATTTTTCTTGCCAACCTGAATGCCTTATGAAATGAATTAGGTTCCCAAGCATGAACTTCATGTTGGATGTTATCCTTTAAAGTCCCTATGAAGACATCAATGTTGTGTTCCTCTGGAATATAAATTACCCTTATATTCAATGTTTGGAAGTCCTCAATGTGCTCCACCACTAAACACTTTTGTTTGAGATTTATCAATCGGCTAAAGAAGGTGTTGTTCTTTGTATCCTCATAATGTGCTATTTCCTCCGTAAAAATCGACCAAGGACAGCTTTTTTTACGGAGCAAAGCCATCAATACCATACAAATGTATTTTGTTCTAAATGTAAAATTGCAATGCGTACCTTTTGTGTGTTTTGCACATTATTGAGATCAAAATATTGCTCCATCCGTAGTATCCATGTTACAGGATCCTTGCCATCAAAATTCCTCATATCCATCTTTGGAATATGGTGGTTCTTCCATCCAACATTAGAGTTTATGAAATCACGATTAACATTTATTTTGTTCTCATCATGAGTTTCCTCTACTATCTTTTCGCCATTAGGAAACATTTCTTGTATCAACTTTGTCAAACCTTTCATGTCTTCTTTTAGATCATTCTTCATGTTTTCCATGTTTTCTTTCATGTCATCCATCTTAGCTTCCATGCCAGCCTTCCATGCCATCCATCTTAGCTTCCACGCCTTTCTTCAAACCATCCATCTTCGCTTCCATGCCATCCATCTTAGTTTCCATTCCTTTCTTCAACCCGTCCATCTTCGCTTCCACGAACTTCTTCAAAACTTCCATTTCATTTTTTGTTGCTCTTTGCGAGAGTGAAATTTGTTGCACTTGCTCTTGTACTTTTGATAGATCACGTTGCAATTCTTCATTTTCATGAGTCATAGTAGAGCCTTCTGAAGGCTTAATGGGTGTTGAATTATTTTTATGGGCCATTTTTTAGAACCCAATACTGATATATATTTTACAATATGCCCTTGGAATCAATTCAAATTGATTCTTCAAACAAGACTTATGCAATTCGGAAAAAATTACACACCTTTTTCTTGCTTTTGAAGAGCTTGATATTTAAATTGGATTTTGTCTATGGTTACAACTCTTTAATATCTGAAATTTCTCACTGAGGTAGCCTTCTGAATCCTCTTTTGAATGCCATAGGTCTGAGCTGATTTGGATTCTTCAAGGTAAATTTATGTCCAATCTCCCACAATGACCTAATTATGGACTGTTTCAGTAGATCAAACTTGTACGACTTTCCACGTGTCACTATTTCATCTTTTGGCTCTGAAATTGATAGTAAAGAAACTAAAGTCCGTGTACTTATGGACACTTTTTACGGCACTCCAATCCGATGCTCAGAGAGTGAGTTATGAAGCTTTTCCCACGATCACCTCTTTGAGATGAAATTCAGAAGCCTGAAAAAGCACTACCTTCCACAGATCATATCTCATAAAATATTGCGGACCAAGCTCTGAAATTTTGTGACGAGTTTCCTCAGGATTTCAGCTTCGCACCCTAAAAATTTCAGATTCTAAATCTTCTTTGAAAAATAATTATAACACAAATTCCATGATGACCTGTTTAGATTAAATTGAGGAGCCTGCAAAAAGACCTAACTTCCACAGATCATATCTCCGAGAATGTTGCGAACCAAGATCTTAAATTTTGGGACAATGTTCCTTAGATATTCGGCTGCCCACCCTAAAAATTTCAGCTTCTGAAACTTTGTAGAAAAAAAGTTAAAGCGAAAATGCCACGATGACCTGTTTAGAGCAGCGAAACCTTAGAATCCAAAGCTCCGATACCAAATGTTGTGAATCTAGCTCCAAAAATAAAAGAAAAGAGATATAAACAACTTAGAAATAAGCCACTTCGAGGGGAAAACCTCCAATACATTACATGAATGAACAATTCTTATATGATACAAATTACGAAACCTCCTTTCTATATATAGGAGTCCATGGGGCCACAATGTAATCCTAGTAATGCCAATGTAATCCCCAAAATTGACCTAACAATAATAATTTAAGGGAACAATAATAACAATATGGGGGTTACAGGGGTACAATAATAACAATAAGGGGGTTACACTAACAACAATAAGGGACTATACTAGTAATATAAGGACCTAACAGAAATCTCCTGCGAAAACCACCTTAGCAGCTGCTTGGGGAGGCTTTATTTTAGTAGGGATATTATAATAGATCTTATTGAACCTATTTATTAATTATGTTACATCCTCATTGTGTCTCTTTTTAAGAGCATTGAACTCTGTGAGGACATATCCATGGTACCTCTTTTCTCCCCATTTTAGTGTGAAGAAATTTTCCATTTCTTCTAAAGTGGTGACTGTGTGATCATCAAGAGATTTGAACCACTTTCGAGCCTCTCTATCCAAGGATTGGACGAAAAGCATCAACACCACATCTAGGTGTTCCACATTCAAATTCTCAGTAGAGGCGTAGAAGTTTTCAATATGTTTCTGCACATAAGTATTATCTTACTCGGTGAACCGAGGCAAGAGCTTTAGATAATCTTGAGGCATGTCATTCAATACTTGAGGTAAAGCCAATGGAGCATATTTGTTGAGGAGGAAACCAGGTACAGCCATGAGGGGCAATGGTGGTAAGTTATGAGGATGATTTTGTTGTGGTACAACGGGTATATGCTGAGTAGAAGTTTGGATATTTATCTGTAATGATATTTGGAGTGCAATAACTTCTTTGACTTCTTCAGCCTCTGGAGTAGGGTGCACGGGAGGAAAATAAGTTTTAGAGGATTCAACTTCGTCTTTTATAGTTGAACTGGCTAAAGCAGAGGTTTCTGGAGGATACTCAAGTACATGGGTTGTGGAGCCAGGACCATAGATATCATATTTCTGAGATGAGGAAGGTGAATATTCTAGGGAAAATAAGGGTAGATTGGCCTAGTTGGGTTGATTTTCCCTCCAGATTATCCTAAATATGATCTTTTCGGGATCATATACAGAAGGGGTTCTCTACTGGGAAGTATCTGATTGAGTATGAGGTTTTTGTAAGCCAGGATTACAACTGATTTAAACTTTGATAATAGTGGAGTCACAAGGTGAGGGCTATGCAACTCTCAACCCTTCGTGCTGACCTAATTGAAGGGTGAAAATAATGTCGTATCCCAGGGACAATATTTTCTAATTCGTCCCCAGCAACAGTGCCAAAAATATGTTGTAGCTCCTAGATACAGCCTTGAGTTGCAAAATACAAGTGCCTAGGACATCTTAAAATCAGAGGTTAAATGTAGACAAGTTTATAAATGCCTCTGACAAA
This sequence comes from Pinus albicaulis, assembly GCA_034641835.2. NCBI lineage: Eukaryota > Viridiplantae > Streptophyta > Pinopsida > Pinales > Pinaceae > Pinus > Pinus albicaulis. The sequence goes on from CM076576.1 coordinate 204,123,502, forward strand.
ATATAGGTCAAGGGAATAATGGTTTTGGTGGTTCAAGAAATGGGAATACCATTTGAGTATGATCCATGAGAATTCCCTATACTGTGAGAGGGCTTAGGAGGCTGTTAAGCTTGATGGCTTTATGGTCCAAGTATAAAACAATGAGCACCAGATTTAAAAATATGCAGAGGTGTTGTGAAATAACAGAGGAGTAACCCACAAGAGACAGGCTTAAGAGGATTAAGAATCTGTCCCCCGTGAACTAAGAGGAAGCAAATATGAATGAGATATGGACAACAACAGAGGTTGTGGAGCATGAATTAAGGGAGTGCAACAAGCTTAATACATGAGAATTAACACCTGGGCATTATACATACACGAATTCATGAATAAAATTGTAGACCACCGGCAGCTACATTACATGAACCATCAAAGCAGCATAGCATGAAAGATGATTACACATAAAGAGGAGATTATTGATAACAGAAGGAAATAGATACATACTTCTCATTCCTTCATTTGGAATCCAAATAACAGCTCTGTATCATATTAAGTTTAAACATCTCTCCCAAATATGTATCTCAGAGAACAGGGAGCACAATCATACAAAACTATAGCAAAATTCTTCAAAATTCCAGAACTTTTCTTTCATCTTATATCTCACAACATATATATTTCTCCTTGAGGGTTTACGATTGAATATTCTATCATGATCGACGGACACGGGTGAAACCAAAATATCCTAACAAAATATTAGAGCATGCATCAAGAAATCACTCCTGCAATAGAAAAATCAAAATAGAATTGGGTAAAATCGGGATTTTACCAGCAAAACATCACTATCTAATCATTAAAAAGAAACAAAATAGTTGGCTAGGGAGGCCAAATTCCAGAATCTTCAAAGGAGTGGCGAGAAGTGGTTGAGAATAGGTGAGTGGTCCAGCGTTCATCATATGATTCCACTTTCTATTTGAAAACATCCACTCTCTAATTCTCATGATTTCCACTTCCTGTTGTGGAGTAGCCAGTTGTGTTGTGTATGCTGAACTCTTTAACGAAGGTTATCCTAATAAAACTGAATAAACCATACTGCATGTTCCACCCAAAATCCCATGTTGTGTTTTGAATTGCAAACCGGAATCGTATTTCGGAGGGGGGCATCGATGGTTTGTGGTATCCACTTGGGGGGTGAAAAATCAATACAAGCTGCCACGTAGCATCGGAGGCAGTATTAGAAACCGGCCATTTTGACCCCGACATTAACTTTCGGAAGGTGGAGGGGGTGTGAAATAGATTGTGGGTCGATGGATGCATTGATGTGGAGCGGAGCTGAAGACAGGATAGCAGAAATGGAAGTCAGTTTAGCAGGACTAATTAACACTAAAATGGGCAAAAGACAGGCCACGGGAGGGCTATTTATGACGTGGCAAGGTGGTGGGACCCACGCCCTCAAATCGTAGATCGCAAGTTTTATATGGGAACAGCAGGAGGTAAAGGTTAAATCTTGCAGGGAGCGATATGCGATGGACGGGAGTGACGTGGAAAATGGAGGTGGGACCGCGCCCGCAGATTGCATATCGCAAAGTTTATGTGCGCGCAACGAAAGGTAAACGATAAAGAGTGTGATGTGCGAAGTGTGGGGAAGGTGACGTGGCATGGATGGATGTGGGACCATGCCCGCAGATTGCATATCACAAAGTTTATATGGGAGCAAGTGGAGGTTAAATGTTCAAATATGTGAAGTGCGAAGTGTTGGGAGGTAAATGTTGAAAGTTGCGGGGAGCTATGTGCGATGAGCGGGGGGATGAGTGACGTGGAAAATGGAGGTGGGGCCCTGCCCGCAAATCGCAAATCACAAGTTTTTCATGGAAGCAGCAAAGGGTAAATTTTATATTTTTCAGAGTGTGAAATGTGATGAACAGAGGGGTTGGCAGTGCGAAAACGTAATTGAGTGCCAATAAAGGTTTTGAAAGGAAAGGAGTGGATTTTTTACGATAAAGGCTCATGCGGGAAGGTGGGTCCCTTTATATCGCATCGACGGAGTTATAAGTGGTGAACGGTTTTTATGAATGATTTTTCAGTCTATGACATATATTTTATATATATATCAAGCGGCCTAAAGTGGGGGGGCGGAGCTGTGAATAGAGAAATGTAGTGTGGGACCTTAGAAATGGAAAAATGAAAGGTAACAGAGGGTAAAGGAAGGTAAAGAGGATAAATGAGATAAATGAGGGCAGAAATGAAGTTTTCTCACCATTACACCTTATCAGCCACACTTTCCCCTTTCTACTGAACTAGAAGGCATATTGATTCCTTTGAAGCTCTTTGACAGTCAGGATTTCCCTTCCTTTGTCCGTCTCCACTTTGTGTGCAGTCACAGGCCAACAGTAAGAAAGTGGAAAATTTAAGGAGATTACCCTTGACTCCCTTGAGAATAAATTTGTTGAAAGAGAGAAGTGTTTTGGGAAGAATACAACTCCTCATTCTTCTAAATAAGTTGTGTTACTTGCACAAAAAGAGACAAATCATGCAAGATTCTTCTAGAGGAAGAGGAGGCCAAAGAGGAAGAGGAAGGAATAATTTTAGAGGCATGGGGGCAGACATTTCTAAGGAGAAAGGTTTGATATTAATTGCATATGATGCAATAGATATGGACATGATGCTTCCACATGTAAGTTTCCTTGGGACTGAATCGAGCAGGAAATAAATGAAGGAAAAGGTAAAACGCATTACAAATGGAAAGGTAAAGTACTTGAGTCTGCTCATTATGTTGTGGCACATTGCAACATTGGAGTAACTCAAGACCTATTCAATGCTTCACTTGCTTCATTGAAATATGCTTGGTTGCTTGATTCAGGAGCAACATGCCACATGACTTTCAGAAGATATTTCTTTGAATAATTCACTAATAATGTTGATGGAGTAGTATACTTTGCAGAGAAGTCAAAACTCAAGCCATCGGGGCTTGGCACCATTAGGCTTAAACTACCTGATCTTCCATACATTCTTCAACATGATGCTTTATACTTCCTAGAGCTGAGGAGAAACTTGTTGTATTTGGTCCACATCTGCTAGCAAGGACACTCCATTCACATATTTGATGGCAAGGTTGAGGTCATAAAAGCATCAGATGACTCACTTGTCATGATTGGGATAGAAGAAGAAATAATTCTAAAGCTATAAGGAACCTTTTCTCATGCAAGGAAGTTTTCATACAGTTCTCACTATGATGAAGGCACATTTCCATCAAGTCTTTTATGGCGGGCTAGATTTGGACACTTGAACTATGACAGCCTCTGTTTGATGAAGAAAAATGGTATTATTGTTTTTCCTACTATTCCTAGAAAACTTAAGAAATGTGATTATTGTATATTAGGAAATCATAACAAATAGTATTTTCATGATTCTCATTCCAAATCACATCGAAAATGTTGAAAATGGAAACAAGAAAATCTTGATTTAATTTTCCCTTGAATTAAATTAGGAGAAAAATGTAATTCCACATCACAAGACAACTTGTACGAGTTAACTAAGTTTGTTTCACTTAGTTGGCTATGTTAATTTGATTTAAGGGCATAACTTGTGTCATGTATATTTTCTCCTAAATTTTAGGATCCTAGGTTGAGTTTAATTTGATTTGTAATAATTTAATTCAGCTAAATAGAGTTAAAGTTAGTTAAACTAGTTCCAACTGTTGGAGGAACTAATGGGAGGTCAAGTAGTGGGGTGTGTACTCAGTGATCAACCAGTTAACTGATAAATCAATGATAATTAACTCATGCATGTATGATCTACAAGTTACCCAATTGATATTGGAGTTCAAGGGAAATGTAATATCAATTGTATAACTATCCAAGTTGTACAGGTGGTGCATGTAGTCAAAGAAAGTCTTATAGGGATTCGTAGTTATCGATGAAGAATTTCCCTAAATAGTAGGGACTAATTCCCAAGGAAATATGGACTTGGGAAAGAAGAAAATTGGTTAAGTCAGTGACCAGAGGCAACTTGTGAGGAAGTGAGATAGATTGTACTTGTGCGAAGATTGTTCATGCTTGAACAAGCATTGTATTTCTTCTCTATTTTCTGATTAAAGCAATACAGATAGGAAGGGGTTTTGAGCAGTGGCTTTCCCCTAGATATATACTCTTTTTATGTGTATTAATTAATTCATGTTGCATGTTTTTAATATTTCTTCTCAATCGTGAATTTCTTTTCATATATGAGTAGAGTAGATTCAATTCTATTGTTTTAGAAAATTACATTCGCAATTTGAATCTACAAGGAATTTATACATGGTATCAGAGCTAGAATCACAGTAGAGAAGAGAATTTGAATTAATCCTTGCAGACTTGCAGGAGGAATTAGTTTTTAAATCTATTATTCATAGCTAGCAGTAGGATCAGGATGGCGTTATATGGTTTAAGGCTCGAGTACGCCCTTGGGGGTATCTTTAATTACATTCCTTGGAAGGACCAGGTGGAAGTACTCATGGAAGATAATGGGTTGAAGAAATTCATTGATAATGATGTCCCGAAACTAGCACCAATTGATGCCCAGGATCTAGCACAATGGAAGAAGGGTGTTTCCAAGGTGAGGAGGATCGTATTGGAAGGAGTATGAGGCCATATTATCTCTAATATCCATGGGAAAGAAACTCTATATGAAATGTGGTAGACATTGAAATATTTTTTCGAGAACATTAGTGACCACAGGAAGCTGGCACTCAAACACAAGCTTCAAAATATCAAAATGTAGAAGGGTGACACAATACCACAGTACCTTGGTAGATTCACACAATGTCGTGATGAAATTGGGAGTGTTGATGTTATGGTTGTAGAAGATGGTATGGTAAGCCTAGCACTTCTATGACTTCCCAGGAGCTAGCACAGCTACTAGGATTCAATCAATGGGAGGTAGGATCTACCAAACTGGGAAATATTATGGTCATATTTGGTACAAGAAGAGTTCAGGTGGAACACCAGAGACGGGACTTCATCCAAGGTTGAAGATGAGGAGAATTATGCCTTTGCCAGAAAGTAAAAAAAAAAAGGGAAAGGGAAGATATCCTATTCCAAAGAAAAATATGGTCACGCAAGCAAGAAGAAATACTTTTCAAAGATTAAATTTTTGCACTGTAATGAGCTAGGACACTATGCTATGAAATGTTAGAATAAGAAGTCTAGAAAGAAGCCCTCATGAGGAGTAGAAGGTGAATCTCTAGATTCACATATTGAGTTGTATTTCACCCTCATTTCATGCATAGTGACATTAGTGATGTGTAATGTGTGGTATATGGATAGTGGAGCCTCATTCCATATGACAGGCAACAAATAATTTCTCAGTGACTTGGAGGAGAAGGACCTCCAGATGCACATCAAGATGGGAGATGATGGAAGGTATAGCATGACCAGTATCATCAAAGTTATTTTTCAGAGGGAGTTTGGTTCTCCTCTCACATTGAAATATGTCATTTATGTTCCAGGTCTGAAGAAGAATTTAGTTTGAATTTCCATGTTGGAAGATCGTGGCTAAGATGTGATATTTAGCAAAGGAAAGGATTTCCTTCGTCACATCGCCATGGGACAAGTGAAGCGGATCATGACCGAGTGAAGAACCTCTACAAATTGGATGTAGAAGATTGTGTTTCTTTAAGCATGAAAGAAGAGAAGGTTCAGAACCGAGACATTAGTGAATTATGGCATAGGAAACTCGGCAATTTGCACCATGGAGATTTGAATATCATGTGGCAGATTTCTACAGAACTTCCCAAGGGTGCAATAGAGCAGCAAGATATATGAAAAGGGTGTACACTGGGAAGTGCACTAAATACACATTTCATGATAAGGACAATAGAGCGCAAGTGGTCCTCGAAAGAGTTCATTCAGATGTGTGTGGACCTTTATCGACAACCTCCACGGCCAAAAAAAGGTATTATGTGATATTTGTAGATGATTTCTCACATATGTGTTAGATATTCTTCATGCAAAAGACAGACAAGAAATTCTCAAAATTTTGTGAATTTACAACACTTGTTGAGAAATACATTTGCAAGAAAGTGAAGGCTCTCAAGAGAGATAACAGTGGCGAATATGTATCAAATGAGTTTAAGAACTTATGTGAAAAAGAATGCATTCGACGGGAGTTAATAGCACCCCATAACCCACAGCATAATGGGGTTGATCAGAGGAAGAATAGAAGTATTGTGGGAGTTGCACAGGCAATGTTGCATAATCAGAGTCTATCATTGCACTTGTGGGTAGAAGCATGCAACACAACGGAATATGTGTAGAATAGGATTCTTCATCATATTCTCAGGATGAGTAGACCAAAAGAATATTTTTTAGGGAAGAAACTAGATGTGTCACACTTCAGGATCTTTGGTTCACCAGTTCACTATAGTGTTTCCAAGGATGCAAGGAAAAATCTAGAACCGACAACAAAGTTGGGCATATTTGTGGGGTACACTGATACACCCCACAACTATCAGGTGTACCTGCCATCCCACAGGATGATAATTGTTTGTATATATGTGAAGTTTAATGAAGAAAATTCCATCATATTTCCCCTTGAGAGGTAGCTTCAGTTGTCTGCATATGAGGATCTTTTGGCTCCAAAGGAAGAACCTCTAGATGTTGTGGAGCATATACAAGTAGAGGAGTGGAGAGTGGAAGCACCCACTCATGTAGACACATCCAGAGATGGAAGGAAGCATACCAGGGAAGTTTACATATTATTACATGATGCTATATATAATTTTGGAGTGCTCACATCACAGTACTGGTAGAGGAGGTCAACAAATCGGTACACTAGGTACATGGCTCTGATGAGTGAGAAAGTTGAGACAAAACCATACTCATTTGAGGAAGCAGTGCAGAAGCCAGTGTGGGTTGATTCATGGTAGAGGAATATGATTCCATAGTCAAAAATAGTGTTTTGGAAGTGGTACCAAGACTAGAGAACAAATCAGTGGTAGGTTCACAGTGGATGTAAAAGGTTAAGCAAGCATCAAAAGGAAGCAACGAGAAACAAAAGGCCTGATTTGTGGCCAAGGGGTTCTCTGAGGTGGATGGAGTTGATTACGAGGATACGTTTTCTCCAGTAGCAAGGTACTCATATATCAGATCAATTCTAGAACTTGTGATGCAAATGGGATGGAAGATCCATTAAATGGATGCGAAGACAACATTCCTTAATGGAGTGATTGAGTAGGAGGTGTACATTGAACAACTAGAAGGATTTGAGACCTTTGATAGAGAGTCACATGTGTGCAGACTCAACCGAGATTTGTATGGATTGTAACAAGCAGCCCTTTCTTGGTACACCAAGATTGATAGTTATTTCACCAGGTTGGGCTTCACCAAAAGTGAAGCGGATGCAAACCTTTACCATATTGTTGTTGAAGGTAAATTGTTGATTATAGTATTATATGTCGATGATTTTATTTTAACCGCTGATGAGAAGTTGATCAAATCTTACAAAGATGATCTTGCAAGAGAATTCGAGATGAATTAATGGGACTCATGCATTATTTCCTCGGTTTGGAAGTATGGCAAGGAAATGGGGAACTTTTTTGTATCTCAGGGAAAGTTTTCCAACGAGATATTGAAGTTATGCATGGAGAGAAGAAAACCTATGGAAAATCCTCTAGCATGCACTTGGAGGAAAGAGGATTCCACTTCAGGTGAAGAGGTGGAGGCCATTATTTACAGGCAACTTGTGGGTTCACTTATGTATCTGGTGAACACATGACTAGAAATGTGTTATGCGGTTAAACAACTTAGTCAAGTAATGGTTAATCCATCCAAACTATATTGGAAGGCAGCCAAACATGTGTTGACATACCTCAGAGGAACTTTTCAATATGTTATTTGGTACATATGGACAGAGAGAGTGAAGCTTCAAGGCTTCACAAATGCAAATTGGGTGGGTATTCCATCATATTGGAAGAGCACTTCAGGTGGAGTCTTTAGTATTGGGCCAGTAGCAGTTTCTTGGTATAGCAGGAAGCAAAGATCAGTTGCACTCATGATCTAGGTGGATATTGGTGGCCACCCACCTATTCCACTTGGACCCCCACCATTATTTCTTTCAGTTTTTTAGTTTCCTTAATTGTAGCACAATTTACTGTTTTTGGCATTTTTTCGAGTCTTAAACTCCTGAAGTCATTTTGAGGGACAAAAATATGTTTTTAGGGAAAATGGAGAGACTGGAAAAGTCTCAAACTAGTTTACCAGTTTTTTTTTAGCCTTGCCTTCGAGATATTTGAAACAATGTATTATGATTGCCAAACGGAGATCATATGCCAAAGTTACGACCCCAGGAAGTCGACATTCCAACTTACCTCAACAGGGCCGCCGGGCTTTTGGCGCTTCACCTCCTAGGGTTAGGTTTGTGGATGTTTAGGGTTTCTCATTGTTTCAAAGTGATAAAAATTCCATTGAGCCTCATTGTAACACAGTTAAGAGGCATGTAGCTGCAAGATCTCTTCTCAAATATAAGCTACCATCGTTCGAGCTAGTTTATTTTCATTATGTATGTAACCATATTTAGGTTCTTTGATATTAATGAAATGAAGTTTTAATTTTGTTGCACTTATGTATTTAAGTTTATATATATATATATATATATATATATATATATATATATATATATATATATATTCTATTGTGTTCCTACATAAGTTCGGATCAGTGGTATCAGAGCGGCCTTCTCTTTCTTGGTTTTTCATTGCATGTTCCCAATGAGGTCAAGGTATAAGGAGTTAGGGCTTGATCTGGTTGAACCTTTACAAGATCAGCCTCGCAAACCCCAATGGCATCCCATGGTAGACAAAAATCAAGATGAGGGAGCAAGAGATCCTTTCAAAATATTGCACGAGGAGGCCCTAGAGAAATAGAGGAACGCGATGATGGATAACTTTGCCCAGATACTCTAGCAGAGACTCAGGAGGCGCCACTCCTTTTAAGGTATAAGTTAGCTTTGGAATTCCCATATTTGAAGGCCATATAGATGAGTACGTCATAGATAAATGGTTAAATCTGTTGGAATGATACTTTTCAGTTCATGAATTTTCCGACCAGGAAAATATTACTTTTGCACTCCTGAATGCCGCCCCCCATGTCAAAGACTGGTGGGAAACCTACTGTGAGAAAAAGGACGAGAGGGAATATTCACTGCTTTCAGTCGCACCCACCTGGAATTATTTTTGAGATGCCATCAAGGAAAAATATTACCATATCAGTAGCTATGAAGATAAGTACATAAAGTGGACCACGCTATGGCAGGGAAGGGTCCAAGATGTGTCAAAGTTCACAAATGGTTTTCATGCCCTTCACATGAAGATGGGTATCAAGGCTTCTAATTGGAATTTGGTACTCAGGTACCATGGCTATTTTCATAAGTACATCCAGGATGAAATACAGTTTCTGGACATCCCCTCACTTGGTACCTCCTATTGATATGTTGTCAAGATCGAGCAAAAGTTTAAACAAAATAAGCAGGACTTTGGATCTGCGAATCTGAAACAAGGGAAAGGCACCCCCAAACTGCATAACAAAGGACAAATCCAAGGCAAGGTGACCCAGTACATCCCATCGAAGCCTTAAGAAAAGAAAAACACCATGAAGACAAATAAGGACACGGGAAAGTGGTGTGTGTTCCATAAGAGCTCCACTCACAACACGAGTGAGTGTTGAGACAAGCATTCACTGGTGGCTGAGATGAAGGCTTATGAATCAAATGCATGCTCCGACTCTGAGTCGGAACCCAATAATGGGAATGAAAAAGGGAAGCAAATTATTTATGCAGAGCCTAGTGCCATTGTTTCCACCACCAATATCTAGAAGGATGAGCCCAAAGATCCAGAGGATGGGGATTTCCTCTTCCATTCATAGATGTGGGTGAAGGGTTCTCCATTTTCGTTCATTATTGACAGCGAGAGCCAAAAGAACCTTATTTCAGTAGAGGATTTGAATCATCTAGGCCTACCGACCACAGCACACTCGCGGGCATACACCATCGAGTGGCTTCAGCAAGGACGATATCTCTGAGTCAGATAGTATTGTCGCCTCACCTACAGCATCAAGCCCTTCACATATGAGGTATTTTGTGTTGTTTCTCCTCTCGAAGTTTGTGATGTACTATTAGGCCAACCATACTTGTGGAATTGACATGTTGTGTATGAATCTAGGCATCACACTGTTATTATTGTTTTTGGAAATAAGTTGTACAGGATACCGGAGGTAGAACAACCTACTATCATCTCTTTTATCACTGCGAAGGAATGTAGTAAGATCATCTCCCAGACCAGGAATTTTATTTTCCTTATGATTCGCCCTTGGGTCCAAAACAATTTTGTGGCCACGACCTCCAAACAGGGCTCCTCCACATGACAACAACAGATAGGCAAGGTCGTGGAGGAGTACAGAGACATCCTCACCTCACTCGCAGGGGTAACTCTACACTGTGAGGTCAAGCACTCCATCGATATGACCCTAGAGGTGTCGTTACCCAGTGGACTGATCTATCAATGCTCTGTTCTAGAGAACAATGAAATCAAGAGGCATATTTAGGACCTGCTATAGAAAGAGCACATTAGGCCAAGTTAATCGCCCTGTGGGAGCCTGATCGTGTTGGTACAGAAGAAGGAAAGGACCTGGAGACTCTGTATTAACTATCGAGTATTGAACAAGATAACTCTCTGGAATAGATATTTGATCCCACGGATTGATGACCTATTGGACCAACTCAAGGGGGCCAAAAATTTCAGCAAGATTGACTTGAAGTGTGGTTATTACCAGGTACAAATCAAACCCTCTGATGTGTGGAAGATTTCCTTCAAGTATAAGGAGGGCCTTTTCAAATGGTTTTTCATGCCTTTCGGGTTGACGAATGCCCCGGCAACCTTCATGAGGTTGATGGACGACATCTTGTGACCCTTCACCAAATCATTCATTGTGGTGTATTTTATCACTCCGTAATTTTTGAGGTTGCAGAAAAAATCACAAAGGTAACCATAAAACCACTTTGAAAGCTGGGATCTAGCCCTGCCAGCTTCAGAGAGGGATCTCTCTTTAAGATTTAGATTTGTTTGACTTAATATATTAGGCTATCTATCAAATTTATTGTTTTTTTTTAGATTTTTTGGTTGATTTGAATGTCGGAATTTACGACTGGGCTATGGATTCAATTACTTAAATATGGATTTGTTTCAGTCTTTAAATATATATTTTACAGTTTCTAGTTGTTCAATCTTCTTGGCAAGCTAGTGATATTTCTGCATCTCAGCTATATAGAGGGTGTCATTTTTTATCTTTTGTCCTTCCAAATTCTTTAGTTTATCCTGTAACTTTTCACTCTCTTATCTCTGAAGAGATGGGCCCTGCATAAATTTTCTCAAATCACTTGATGTTGATGTTGAATCCCTGGTTATCCCTGCAACTGCAATTGGTATGGTTGTCACTAGAGATATAGCTAATTGTGTAGCCTATTTTTTTCCTTCAATAATTTTTCTATTTGCTTCTCCATCTCCTTAATATGTACATTTTTCTCAATAATCAGTTTGAGCATGTCTTATTTATGTTTCTCATTTTATTCTATTTAATTTTCTATATCCTCTATAGATGGTAATCCAAATTGCTTCTTAAGTTCTACTATCTCTGCTTTCTTTCTCTTCAAAATTTCTTCCACTTCTTTGACATCACTGGGATCATAACCCCACTTGATCACCAAGTCCTCCAATTATTTGATTTTGTTGTCCTTTGTCAATGAGGAGATTTTCTCCAGCTTCAACTATTTAAACATTGGTGAGGGATGTCCTTAATTTTGAAACTGCCATAGCAATGTTGGTCATGGTGGAGAAAATCATTTCTCCAGACTGTCTATGCATATCCATTTGATCTATAGGATGTATTTACTTTGCATCAAATGAAAAAATAGTCTTCTTGTAGTCTGAAGGGGCTTTTGGAAATGGCACTTGAGCCTGTAAGAATGCCATATGCATTATTCCTTTCTCACTGCCAACTGTTGTTAATAATCTATGCTGGGAAGTAGAGGTATGCTTCCAAAACTGAGCATATGTGTTGCCCTTGAGTGCTTCATTCTTCTGCTTAATTTCCAAAAACTTACTGAAGATGTTGGGCTCATTGGGGTTGTCACCCAATTCTATTGGTTGTACTATTTCTGAAGGATTTTGTGAGGTCGAGGAGGATGTATTATCAGGGAAAATTTCTTTTGACCCTGTCAAGACCTGTGAACCAATCATGACAATGGTGTCCTATCCTTCATCATTCTAAATGGTGTCTTATTTTGCATCTGTCTTCTGCCTTTTCTGATAAATGATGAATTCTTTGGCACTAATTTCTGCAACTGCTGAAGATGTTTTTTATCTTTGTCTTTTGTTTTATTTATCTTTAGGCACTGGAGTTTGGGGGGTGGTTGTTGATAGTATCTGCTCCTCTATTTCATGTACTGTATTCTTCTCCCACTGGTCTTGATTCATAAATTTCTTGATCTCTAGTCTGGGGATATGATTGTAAGGTGTGGTTTTGTGCTCCACCCTTAAATTACAGGTTATGTTGAATGGGTTATATGACTAGGTGAAACTTGGCTGGAAATTCATCTGCTTGAGGAATAAATCTACCTCATTCTCTGCTACTCTAGTATTGCATATGAAAGATCCCACTTGTGTCTGAATTTTAATCGTGACTTCCTTTTACCTGAAACAAAGTGGATTTCATCCATATTAATCATCTACCTTATATATTCTAGAGAAAAAATCCTCACTGGAACATATTTGGGTAGTTCGTATGGAGTCGGTTCACACCCATACACTCTTATTTCTATATAGTTCTAGTATATATACCAGTCTCCAGTCTTTGTTTGCTCACTTAGGTGTAAAATTATTTTGATCTCTTAACTGATCCTTGGCTCACTTTGACTGTTGAGAAGCCATGCAGTTGTATGAATAAAAATGTCTATGAATTCTTCAAAATTAAACTATATTGAAATTTTTATTACTAATGAGGTCCACTATATAACTGATTGGTTGATTCCTTGATCATCTTGTTTGTTCAGTGTTATTGCAAATCTATCACCCTACTGAAAAAGAAACATGTATACTAATACAAATGCATACTTAAACATACCTTCTATAGTTATCTTCATCATTTTTTCATGCATATTATCAGCCAAAAAATGATCGAAATTAAACATGAATGTTGGCTTATGCTCTTTGGAAAAAATGGATAGAAATCTTGTTGGGTGTGGAGCCTGATTATATTCTTTCATTAGATGGATCATCGTGTTGGACCCCTATTCTTAACGGGGTGGCAACGCCTCCCGTCGTTTGATCCTTGTCAGGGGGGTCCAGGGGACCTTTTCGAGTGCCCCCCTGATGAGGGGTTTTAGGGGCAGCACCCCTGAAGCTAAAAACAAATGTAAAATTGTCTGGTAAAATATTGTAATTTCGTAATCAATATGGGTTGTTCATTAGGAGATTATCTAACGGTAGAAGTTATGTTTAATTTAGGGTTTTTTTTCCCTAGAAGGAAACCACTCTGTTGTATGAGGGTATTGTATTGCGACTGTGTATCGTGTGTATCTTCGAAGTGAGAAATAGAAATGGGGATTGTATGAGAGATTACATGATATTACAACAGATCTGTTGTAGGTTGTCTCTCTTCATTTTATTGGATAATAAAAATGAATGACTGGTTGTTTCCATGGACATAGCCCAAGTTGTGTGAACCACATATATATGTGTCTCTCTTGTTTTATATGTTATTTCTGTGTTTTTGTTCCCACGTGTTTTATGTATTCCATTTTTATGTAATATATAATTTTCTAACAATTGGTATCAGAGCCAAAGGTCTATTTGGCTGATAAACTCGTAGGAAAGAAGGGTTCCTGGTTCGAGTGGAAGCAATGGCGGAAAATGGTAGGCTTAGGGTCGAGAAATTTAACGGCTAAAACTACCCGCTGTGGAAGATGTAGATGGAAGATTATCTGTATCAGAAATATTTTTACCTACCATTGAGCATAAAAACAAAGAATTCATCGAGTATTACAGATGAAGAATGGGATATTCTTGACAGAAAGGCACTTGGAACAATATGGTTGTACCTGGCATCATCAGTTCCTTCAATATTTCGACGGAAACGACAAAAGAGGGTTTAATGACGGCATTGTCAAAACTATATGAGAAACCCTCAGCCTCAAATAAGGTATTTCTTATGAAATGTTTATTTAATATAAAGATGTCGGAAAGTGTATTGTTGTTGACCATTTAAATGAATTTAATACAATTACCAGTCGGTTAAGTTTATAGGGGTAAACTTTCATGATGAAGTTAGGGCTTTGTTATTTCTATGCTCATTGCCAAAAATTTGGAATGGTTTAGTTATGGATTTTAGTAACTCTATCTCTCGAACTAGTACTTTAAAGATTAGTGATGTTTTCGGTGCTATCCTTAGCAAGGAAATATGACGGAAAAGCTCCGGTGAGACATTGGGTAATTCTTTGAGTATAGATACTAGGGGAAGAAAAATAGAAAGAGGAAAGAGCTCAAGATATCGCAATAAATCAAGGAAAGGCATATCCAAATCCAGATAGGGGATAGTGTGCTGGAAATTTGGTAATAAAGGACACTTGAAGAAAGACTGCAAGTCTCGGAAGGGAAAAGAAGGAGATGCACAGCAAGAAAACAATCATGAATAGAATGTGATAGGTGATGTGTTACAAGATGCTTTGATTATTTCTTTAGAAAATGTTATTGATGCTTGGGTGGTAGATTCATGGGCCTCATTCCTTTCCACACCTGATAAGAAACATTTTCATGAACATGTTCAAGGATATTTTGGACAGGTTTGTCTGGGTGATGATAAACCCTATAAAATCGTTGGAATGGGTAAATTTCTTGTAAAACAATAGAATTGAAACCAATGGTTATTAAAGGAGGCAAGGCATGTTCCATATCTAAATAAAAATCTAATTTCAACAGGGTAGTTAGGTGGTGAAGGTTGTGTGACAACTTTTACAGATAAAACTTGGAAGATCACTAAAGGAGCCCTGGTAATAGCAAAATTCGAAAAGGTTGGTACATTGTATGTATGCAATGGTATTTCTAATTGTGTTAATACTTTAAACTCCACTGGAGTAGATGCAACATTGTGACATCATAGGCTCAGACACATGAGGGAGAAGTGGATGAAGATTATTCACTCAAGAATTTTTTTACCAGGTTTGAAGAATATTGATTTGGATTTATGTGAGAATTGTGTTTATGGAAAACAGAAGATAATCAAGATAATCAAGAAGAAAAGAAGAGAAAAATATTAGAGCTTGTGCATACAGATGTATGGGGACCTTCTCAGGTATCGTCTCTGAGTGGCTCTCGTTATTATGTTACTTTTATTGATGATGCAACTAGAAAAAATTGGATTTATTGTATTCGGAATAAAGCTTATGTATTTGATACTTTCAAGAAATGGAAAGCTTTGGTTGATATTGATACAGGAAAGAATTTGAAGTGTCTCGGATCAGAAAATGGAGGTGAATATTGCAGCAAAGAGTTTGATAGGTACTGTTCAGAGCATGGAATTCACAGAGAGAAGATAGTT
Source organism: Pinus albicaulis (assembly GCA_034641835.2). Classification (NCBI taxonomy): domain Eukaryota; kingdom Viridiplantae; phylum Streptophyta; class Pinopsida; order Pinales; family Pinaceae; genus Pinus; species Pinus albicaulis. Next base: position 204,139,098 of record CM076576.1, read on the forward strand.
CCAAGAACACAACAGGAAAATGGTGTCTCAAAAAGGATGAACGGGACAATCATGGAGCGTGAAAGGTGCATGAGATTGCATGCAGTATTTCCTTTACAATTTTGGGTAGATGTTGTAGATACTGCTAATTATCTAATAAAAAAAGGGCCTTCAAGTTCCTTGGATGGTGGTATTCCAGAGGAGGCATGGACAGGTAAAAAGGTAAACTATTCCTTTTTAAAGCCTTTTGGTTGTGAGTCTTTTGTCCATATTAATAAAGAAAATAGAAAAAAACTTGAGGAAAAATCAAAGAAATGTACCTTTATGGGATATGGTGTTAATGATTTCGGTTGTCTCTTATATGACTATTGTTGTATAGGTAAATCCTCTCTACAGACAAAGACGATCCCTCTAGCCCTAGAGTGGGTCTAGAAACAAGGGAAACACGCTAACACGTGTTTTCCTAGATCATAATTGATCCATATTTATGCAAGAACGCAACAAAATAAAGAAATAACCATAAACATAGAGATGCAGCGGAAATAATGCATCATTTCATTGATATCAAATAACAGAAATATGCGTACAGACATAATGGAAATAAAATAGCTAGGATGCTGGTAGCGAATCTCTTAGAAGAGATGTGGTAGCTACAAACCTCTGAACTCTATTACAATGAGGCTCAAGGGCCTATTTATTATTGAGAAACAATGGAGAACTCTAAATGTCCAAAAACCTAACCCTAGGAGATGAAGTGCCAAAACTATGGGCCCCGTTTGGGTAAATTGGTGGTTCAACTTCCCGGTAACATAACTTTGGCATTCGATCTCCGTTTGACACGCTCAATAGCTCGTTAGAAATATTTTTCTGAGGACTAAAGCTTTTGGTGTGATCAACATTGTTCTATGTACCCATGTTGCTCCTGGTTTTCCCAAAAAACGTCGTTTAGAGCCTCAAAACGGCTCCAGAAGTTCAGGAACCGAAAAATTGCTAAAAATAGTAAGTTGTGCCAAAACTGAAAAACTAAAAGAGACAATGGTGGGGCCCCAAGTGGTATAGGCGGGTGGCCACCAATATCCACCTAGATCAATAATTGAAACATAGATCGAGAGATTTTGATGTTGCGATGTTGTTCTTCGTCGAAGCTCCTTGATCCTTCACTTTTCTAGAGCTTGATCTTTGCTGCTTGCAGCATTCAATTACCTGCACAAGTGACCAGGAAACAACAAGAAGAATACAAATACAACATTCATATACAGATACAACCTATCCAATTTATCAAGGAGTGTCAAAAATATTAATCAAAAACATGAACAAGAATGGAAATAAGTATCATTCGTGTCATATTATAAATAGAAGAGGAGTTACAACTTGTGCCTTGATTTCAAAGCTCTCCTTTAGCGTGTCTGAATCTGGGCATGTCTCCATAGCACTTGTTTCTGATTCAGCATGAAAAGGCTAGGGGCTCAACTCTCTTCTTCAAATATTATGGCAATCAAACCTCTCTCCGCTATGCTCTATTATGTTCTAACTAGTAGAGGAATTAGAGGACGATGAATTTATAGAGATGGAGGAGGGGACATGGATCCACTTATGATGGGAAAATGGCTTATCTCTTTGGGAGGTTCATCTTTTGTAGCAACAAGAGGCCCAAGGGAGGAAGCACGGCCATATCTTGACCAACAAACATCCATCTCTCCGCCCTCGAAGCTTTTAGGCCATGAAGCTTCATTTCCTTTTTTAAAAATATACCAAAATTGGATCGGAGTAGGTGTGATGGCCATATTATCACTGGTCGGCGCTAATCATAAGCTTAGGATGGGTCATCAACGTTGGTAAGACTTGAAGAGTTTGCACTGCTCCAAAAATATAGTTTTTTAAGGAGCTACTCTAGGAATGATCAACAGAGAGTTTGATCTGCATATTGAAAGGAATGTAATGTCATATTTTCATGATGGAAAAGGGACACAAAGGTCACTGTTTAGGGTCCTCCAGGATTAGGAAACAGGGATTTCAGGGACAGTGACAAAATTTTGTGTAAAAACTATGAAAATCACAAAATCATTAGGAGTGGAGATGTAATATTCAATTAAAATGTCTTGTATAAGGATCAATTACAAGAAGAGAAACAGGAAAAAGAAAACAAAGAATACATAGTTCTTGATGAGATCATAGAAAAAGTAAAGGTGCCTGAAAATAATAACAATCAACAGCCACAACAACAACAACCACCACAAAAACAACAAGCACCTCAAACACCTGAAAGTGGTGTCAAAAGATCTACCAGGATAAGTAAAACCCCCAGAACGATACTCTCCTTCATTATATTATGTATTGTTGACTGATTCTAGTGAACTAGAATGTTATGAAGAAGAAATACTGGTAGAAACTAGGAAGAAGTGGGAACTAGCCATGAAAGAAGAGATGGACTCCTTAATACATAACCAGACTTGGGACTTAGTCAGGTTGCCGGTAGGTAAAACAACATTGCAGAATAAATGGGTTTATACGTTGAAGGAAGAAGATGGAGGAAAACAGAGGTACAAAGCTAGACTTGTGTGGTGAAGGGGTTTGCACAGAAGAAAGGTATTGACTTTGATGAAATATTTTCTCATGTTGTTAAAATGACTTCAATCATAACTATTTTAAGTCTTGTAGCAGAGGAATATTTGCATCTTGAACAGTTAGATATAAAGATAGTCTTTGTCCATGGAGATTTGGAGGAAGAGATCTATATGCAGCAACCACAAGGATATGAGGTCAAAGGGAAGGAAAAATTAGTGTGCATGTTGAATAAGAGCTTGTATGGCTTAAAACAGGCTCTGAGATAGTGGTATCTCAAATTTGACAGTTTTATGTTTGAACAAGGTTATACTAGATGTCACTCTGATCATTTTGTTTATCTGAAGAAAAAAAAAATGATGGCAGCTTATTATATTGTTATTGTATGTATATAACATGCTTGTTGCGGGGTCTAACATGCAGGAAATAAATGTGCTCAAAGGAAAATTGGAAAATACATTTGCAATTAAGGATTTGAGAGCTGCAAAACAAATCCTTGGTATGAGAATAACTAGAGACAGGAAAAATCGCAAATTAACATTGTCTCAGAATGAGTACATACAAAAGGTGTTGAAAATATTTAATATGCAGAATGAAAAATGAGTTAGTACACATTTGGCTATCCATTTCAAACTTAGTAAGGAGGTGTGCCCCAGGACCCAAGAAGAAATGGCTTATATATCTAAATTTCCATATGCATCATCATTTGGAAGCTTAATGTATGCAATGGTCTGCACAAGGCTTGATATTTCACATGCAGCGGGACTTGTAAGAAGGTACATGAACAAACAAGGAAAATAACATTGGATGGCAGTGAAATGTATTCTCAGATATTTGAGAGGTACCACAAATCAAGCATTATGCTTTGGTGGTTCAAACATTTCTCTACAGGGATATGTTGATACGGATATCGAAGGTCATAGAGATAACAGAGGAGCACTGCAGGGTATGTATCCACTTTAGGTGGAACAACTGTCAGTTGGGTTTAAAAAATGCAAAGTGTTGTTGCACTTTCAACAATAGAAGCAGAGTATGTTTTGCTACAGAGGCTAGTAAGGAAATGATTTGATTATAAAGGTTTATGGATGAATTGGGTAAGAAGCAGGAGATGGGAAGGTTATAAAATGATAGCCAGAGTGCCATTCATCTTGGAAAGAACTCATCATTTCATTCCATGACTAAACACATACAGCTCAAGTACCATTTCATACGGTCAGTGTTTAAATATGGAGAGTTGAAGTTGGAAAAGATACACACTAGCCATAATCCTGTAGATATGTTAACAAAAGTTGTAACCAGGGAGAAACTAAGATTCTTCTCAGTTTCAATTAGTCTTCAAGTATGATGACGAAGATGAGAAACATCCAGGTCCAAAGTGGAGTCATTATCTAACAAATGAAGTAGCAGTGGAGTTGCTACAATCAGTATCCAAGTGGGAGATTGATGGGTGTGGAGCTTGATTATATTCTTTATTTAGATGTATAGTCGTGTTAGACCCCTGTTATGATCACCATCAAGGGAGTCCAAGGCGGTTCCAAAAGTGAGTTAACGACCTTTTGGAGCCCGCCCCTGACGAGGGGTTTTGGGGCACTTCCCCTAAAGCTAAAATCATATGTAAAATTTCCTAGTAAAATATTTTAATTTCGTAGTCAATCTTGGGAATTCATTAGGAGAATGATCTAGTTGTAGAAGTTGTGTTTAATTTAGGGTTTTTTTTCCCTAGAAAGAAACCCCTCTATTGCATGAGGGTAATGTATTTTTGTTGTGTATCGTGTGTATATTCGAAGCGAGAAATAGAAAGGGGGACTGTGTGAGAGATTATATGATATTACATCAAATCTATTGTAGGTTGTGTCTCTTCATTTTGTTGGATAATAAAAAGGAAGGATTGGTTGTTTCCGTGGACGTAGCCCAAGTTGGGTGAACCACATATATCTATGTCTCTCTTGTTTTATATGTTATTTCTCTGTTTGTGTTTCCGCATATTTTATGTGTTCCATTGCTATGTAATATATAATTTTATAACAAAACCTAGAATAGGCTCATCCACCCATTGGTCTTAGTGATACAATAGAAGGCAAGATATTAAGGAAATAATGTGTTTAGCTTTTTCTAGGAACATGGAAGCTGGATAGGGGGACTTTTCTTGGGGAGTTGAGCATAGGAAAATCTCAAAAATTTGGGCTCTCTGAGGGAAGTTGAGCTTATGGTTCAAATCCATAAGGGCAGCTGCAAAAAAATGGCTGAGGGACTCATTTTTAGGAATTATTAACATTTGATTTATAGTTTCTAGTGAAATTGTGACCAGAATGTCTCCATTCTGGGTCACAATGTTCTTTGAATAGGATTATATTTGGCTTGACATCACATGATGAAATTAGGTAAATAGTGTGTGTGTGGAAACATAAACATAGGTAACATAGATTCCCAAAGGTTAATCTCATCCCCTTGGTCTACATAGGTTTCTTTCAACCAGTGATGCAATTTGAAAAAGTCAAATTCACACTTGGTATTAGCAATTTTATAGTACTGGTCTTCTAGTACTATATGGTCGATGTCTGGGGTGGAAAAGGTCTTAGGTTTATCATCGTCATTTGGTTTTCCATTGGTGGATTTTCCCTTTCCCTTTGGAGCCATGTCTGAAGATTTTGGGAAAGACAGATAGTGACATAGACTTAGTGTAGATGGTACGTGGATGGATAATTGGATACCTATCAATGGTAATTGAGCTTTGAATTTTCCGGAGGTGATAGGCATTGGTTGTAGTATGGGATTGTGAGTGGTGATATTGATACCTATAATCGAATAATAGTGACAGTGTAGTAGGGGGGGTTGCACGGGATGAAACCGAGTTACTTTATAACAATTGGATTGGTCACCATTGTAGTTAAATATATTACATAATGGGTTCTTGAGAAATTAATGGTGAAACAATTAATTGGCAACAAGAAGATTGCAACAGGTTAGTGTGTAACATGTGGATTAACAACGGTAATGGTCAATTAAAAAATGGGGGAAAGACAAGTGGCATAGCGTGGTTGGCAGAGGATAAAACATGAGAGTTGACATGGTGGACTGTTGGTGGAAGCAGAGGAGAGAGAGGTGGTTTTCAGTGTGGGGGGGGGGTATGCGAAGTCATGAGCACCTGCCACGTAGCGTGGGTTCTGGGTAAAGCAATACTACTTTTTTGATCTCCTCCCCCCCCCGCCCGCCGTTAACGAGAAATCGGAGAGGGGGGTGTGAAATATATCCCTCGTCATTGATCCAGACGGGTGTTGAAGTCCCGAAAATCGGGTCTGCAACAAGGGGGATACCCACCCAGTCCGGACCTTGGTTAGAAGCTCCTTTTCCGTCTGGTTTAGTGGGTCCGACTGGGGATAATGGGACCAGTTTTCCAATTTGTGTGTGTGTGTTGAGAATAGATATTTCCTTTCTAAAAGGGTTCCTAAGTGAAATGCTTTTATTCTATTTCTAATCTAATCATATGCAAATTGTATTTTAATTTAAACAGAAATATCTAATTCTAAACTAAACCCGAGATAAGATCTTGTTTATGCGATCTAAAATGATTTCAAATAACAATCGATAATAAATATCATTCAACTGCTATAAGAAAAGAATTCAATAAAGATAAACCACTTCATATAAAAATTTAGATGAAATAGTTGTGAAAAAAATATCGCATAATAAGCTATTCATACATTAAGCATAAACAAATAGTTATCACCGTACAAAAGTGCCAAATGATAACTGAAGCATTCAAGCATCAATATATAAATAACTGAACATAAATATCACTTTTAACGCAGAAGCAGAAAAAGTTAAGAGATAAAAGTACCATTTATAACTGGTTCTGCTCATGAGCTAGAAGCAATAATGATTTATCTCCTCCTAATCCAACATCTACTAAGAGTACAGAAATGCAACATCAGTAGCAGATATTAGACACAGAAATCAATAAATCTCGTTCCATTCATTCATCAAAACCTCCTCTGAGGGTGCAGAAGTGCATGTTCTGAGGATAAGTTTTTGACAAATTTCTGGACCCTTCTCTAAATGCATGAGAAGGGTTTAAATACTACTAACTAAATCTAATTATAGTTTATTACAAAAATTTAGGATTCGGTTTAAATGACCATCCTTCTTCTAGACAAAAATAAAGTAAAACTAACACTAAATCTAAAACTAAAATTAACAACTAACTACTTGTGAATTTGGTCTTTGAATTTGCAATCATCCAGCATTGACTTTAGATGAGGGGGCTGGCCGACTTCAGATTTCAATTGTCCCGAAAATATGGAATCAGCAAGTGTGGGCGCGATCTTCTCAGCAGAATTAATAATGCAATTAAGAGTACTGCATTGACTGTGTGGTTTTACTAGACACGTCCAGTAAGAATCCCAGTTTAATTTTGTCAATCCTTGAATTGATTTTGCCTTCTCTTCAGCTTTTTGTTTCCACTCTATTTGCAATTACTGTGCTTGTGGTAGATATCCTGGAATGGTTTCTGAAATTAAATTAACCTTGTGCAAATTTTCATTTACACAATCAGTAATGTGGCTTGCCACTGTAGCTGCTTCCTCTGCTACTTTTTCTGCCTCTCTGATATGTGCATCCCATTTATTGAAGAGCATTTCTTTATTACTTTCATTGATAATTGGTGCTCCTACTCTTTTTCCTTCCTCTGTCTTTTGCCATGCCAAATAATTAGTAACTCTTTTATTAGTTAAATCATAATCATGTGGTAATTCTACGACATGATTAGTGATTTTATCACTTTCTTGACAAAAAGAGTTCCACTGTGAGATTTTCTAGCATAATATATCTTGTTGTTGCAGCAGTTGATTATTCAAAGAAATAGATTCTGAAATAAACTCTGTAAGCTTGGGGTCTTCTTTATGCGTTTCTTGCATAATCTGTATTTCTTTTTCTTTTTCGGCTAAGCTTTTCTGATAACCGATTTGCATTTGTTGAAACTCTTGTTGTAAATTTTCAAATCATATATGCGCTTCACTGTTGGCATGTGCTTGTTGCAATTGTTGTTGCAGAGCTTGTATTTGATCCTCTTTTTCATTTAATAGCAGCCTTACCTCAGATTCTTTGTCAATAGTCGCGGAGGCATAAGCTCCTGTTATCTGAGATAATTTAGTAATATTTTCAGTGGGATCTGTAATAGGATCTTTCCATAAAACATCCAATTGTTCTGCATCAGTAGAGAGCGCACTTTCTAATTTTCTCTTATTTCTTTACATCCTTACTACTTCTCTATGTTGTGGGTTGTAGAATATATCCAGAGGAGGAATTTCCTCTATTTTAAGTACAAGCTCGGCAGAGGGAGTAATGGGTATATGTTCTTTTTCTATGACATTGCCACTTATTTCTGTAACCAAACCTTTTGCTGTCTGTACAAGAGTTTGTATGTTTTGTCCTTCAACATTAATCAAATCATTAAATGTTTCCCATTATTTATCTAACTGAGTGCTAATAGATGGTTGTTGTACATTAAGAGGTGGAAAATTCAACTGTGGAGTAGTTGAAGCCTGTTGTTGTGAGAGCTCTTTTGATTGAGCTGTATCCTTCACTAAGCTTTCACTTTTATCCTGATCAGATTTTTTAGAATGTTCAAAAACTTCTTTGTCAGACTTTGACTTAGACCTCTCTGAATCTGAGCTGCCACTGAAACTGACACTAGGAGTTGGTTCCCTTGCGTGTTCCAAACGCAAATTATCCAAAGGAATAGTAGTCAGTCTTCTTTCTCTGTATATTTTAAACTCTTGAAATTCTTCTGGGGAGAACCGTGCTTGAGCTAAATTCAAAATGTATTTAAATGAACATTTTTCTTGAAACATATCATCAAAAAGATCTTCTTCTCCAGAAAATACTCTTACTTTGACAACAGTGGTGAAATCCTTGACAATACCATATGGATCAAATAGCCTTCTCGGAAACTTAAACAATTTTAAACATGTAACATTGCTTACTTCCTTAAACACGTGACCAACATCAAATAATGAAAATGCTCCGTAGGATACAGGAAATTGGGGCCAAATGGCTTTCTTTTTATCCTTTAATTCTTTTTTCAAACCTCCGTCTCCACAGGTTTGATATGCAATTTCCTGAGCTATGAGTTTATCCGGAACATATAAGGGAAAAACATGAGGAGAAGCAAAGCTTCCAAAAACCCTCACATAAGTAAACAATTTTTCTCCAAACCATATTGCGACAGGGAGAATGTCTACTTCTGCTTCAGGGGACAACCTTGGGGCATCCTTATTATACAAAACTCTGTATAGAGGCAACATTATGCCATGAAAAATTTTATAAAAATGAGGAATGAATTTTGATTCTCACAACTCTTTGTGATAGACATGAATGGGCAAGGGATCCTGAATTGTCCATTGCCAACCCATTAAAGGGAACTTAGAAACAAAGCAGATTGAATCCATAACATAGGAAGATAGATAAAAAGGAGGATAAATCCTCTTAGACACAGTCCATTTAGACCAGTAATTGAAAATAGCCATAGCTAAGTTATCAGACAATATTTTGGCCCAGTCTACAATGGTGGCGTTAACAGCAGCATTCAATAAGGGAAGCCATTCAAGCAAAATCTTATTAATGTCAGGCTTTCCAAAAAACCTGCATAACATAGCAGCAGCAAAACAATATGGAGAGGTGAGTGAACCGGTAATGTACATACCGTGTTTATCTTTCTTCAGTGGTTCATCTCTTCTGGTCCATTCTTTAGTGCATTCTGCCAAATTTGCATTTTTCTTTGCAAATTTCTCCATAAATTGTTTTTTGTAAGTAGCCTGAGGCTCCGGAAAATGATACATAAGCCTCAAATCTTCTGGAGTAAACGACCCGATGAGCTCTTGACCTGGAGTTTTGAACTGTCTGTCTGTGATATCAGTGCTATCCAGCACCCATTTGACCATATCTGTATATGGAATAATTCTTGGTCTTGCTGCTATCCAGTGTAGAAATGAACAAGCCAGTTCTGTAAGAGATGCTTCAGAGGAATTACTTGAACCCGCAGTAGCTGCAACGTCCAGTACTCTTGGGTTTTCTTCTTCACAACCAAAGACAATTCTCCTGTGTGGTGATACCTGGCCCTGGCTGTAAGCAAGACCGCGCATAGCGTTTCATCTCATTTTCTTAACTCTGCAATTTTCTCTTCTTTCCTAATCCCGGATTTTTTCTTTCCCATAATGCTCTGAAAATTGCTTTGTATAGTCTCTTGTTCTTCGTGTCTGCAGTTTTACGAATTAAGTGAGAATAATGACATGAGAAAGGTGACGGGATAGTTTTAAATGCCGAAGGCATATGAAATATATTATTTAATCGTGAAATAACTCTTCGATCAAAACAAAATCCTTTTTCATTAATAATTGACAATCCATTCATTAACTTGACATTAAGGCGCATAACGAGTCTCGGTTTTCGAAAATATTTTCTTCGTACAACGAGCTTTTTAAGAATCTTCGATTTGCTTTGCAATATCGCAATATCGCAATATCGCAAATTGCAGCTTTCGCATCATCGCAATATCGCAAAGCGCAACCAGTAACATCACGAAATCGTAATATCATGATATCGCAATATCGCGAAATCGCAATATCGCAAAATATAACATATGAATAATATCCGTTAATATATTGTCTGCGATATGCGATTTGTGATAAATATTTTTCTTCATATTTTTTTGGATCGCGTGCGATGGAAGTGATATTCAAAGAAAGGTTTTATTCTAATCTATCATAAACTTAAGTTTAGTTTAAATATTTTCCAAAGAAATTTCTTTAAGTCCATGATAGTAAGTTTTATCGAAAATGAAAACAAACACCAATAAATTTTTTGGATTTTTAAACTAAGGGTCCCCACTTATTTAGTATTATTACTAATATTAAATAAGAAGGGGGGGTTGTTGCTGGCCACAACAACGGGGAAGATCATGACCGTTGGAACATGCGCTCACCATATCACAAGTCACCACCATTTTATCGTTTTTCGACTTTATTTTAAAACCCAAAATTTAATGCTAAATGCTTTATTACAAATTGGAAATCGTGTTTCATACGATTAATTATTATAAGCATGATCAATATTTTCTAAAGCATGTCTAATTAACGCTAAGGGTCCATTTTGTCTTGCAAGCCCAATTTATTTTTCAAAGAGATACCTTGCTAATTTATACTCTATTCTTGTATTTTAATAAATTAATCAAGCTTAGGCATTTTGATTAGTCATTTTCACTTACCTATCTAATTCTTAACCAAGATTAAACTGTTTGGTTAAGTTATTCACTAACCTAAGAGACAAAAATTCAAATGTGGTTGATCATGATTAAACTGTATGATTCAAACAAGGATCTTTGATTGTGGCATTTAAACAAGTTGCACACAAAAACCATAATTTATTTGCAATGCAAAAAAAAAAAATTCTTTCTAGTGGCATTTGGATTTTCTCACTTTTATACTTGTTTTTCTTTTCATGGGGTTCTTCTCATTTGTTTATTTTTATTCTTTTATTTCATTTTTTCTTTTATATACCTTCTTTTCATTTATTTTTTAAATTTTAGGAAATCATTTGCAGAATAAATTATTATTTACAACTTGAAATGAGTTGAAAGAAAGTTTTCAATAACCATTTGATCCTATGAATCATAGGACCCTAATAGAGGCTCTAGCTAGGGATGGCACTCTTCCTATGAGGTCTCAAGAATATTGTAGATCAATAGCCTAGAATCATCTTCTTCAGTATCTATTTTGCATCTGAATTGTTTTCTTGTTGTTGTAGTTATGGTTGCAAATTTATCAGGAGCTCGGGGCCTTCTCTTTGGGCTTCAACTTCTAATATGAGCCACCCACTCATGACAGTACAAAGAAAATTATATTTGTAATGGTTTAATAGAGAAGTGTTTTTATCCTTGGGAGAAATAATGTTTTGGTATTCTACCATTGACAGGTCCACCAGGCAGTTCTCATTAGGGGAATTTTGAGATCTAAAATGGGTCTCCTAAGGAAAATGTACAATCAAAATTCACTTTATGAGAACCAATCACATTTTAAAGGATGACATCATCCCTAATGGTTGAGGTGGCATTGTTTGAGTTAAAGGTACTTACTTGTCACATTCTCAATAGTGGATAAAAAATCATGGTTAACCATGGTAGTGCTCTAAGTACTTTTAAAGTCAAAGTAAATTATTCATAATAAATGTCATTTCACACTTTTTGAATAAAAATATATTATTTTCATTTCATATTTCTTGAAAGAAACAATGCATATCCCTATACATTTATTATATTATATTATATTATATATTTTTATATAGTATATTAATTACATGTTATTATGCAATTTAAATAATATAAATTTTAATTAATAACATATAATATAATTAAGAATTTATAAATTTATATTTATATTTTATTTTAAGTTATTTAAGTACAAAGGACAAATGCATTAGTTGTTCAATGATAATGATTTTTTCTTGAAAATTTCATTCTTATTTATAGTCACATCAATACAATTTTTTTATTAATTTTATTTTAGTACAACTTTTGAATTGAATTAAACTATGGTTACATGGATTGTGGTGCAAAAAGTGAATTGCAAGCTCATAAATATTATTTTATTGGTTTAACTATTATTTTATTATTTCCTTAAGAGGCTCATTTTAGACCTCAAAATTCCCCTAATGACTCCAATCAGGTCCTTTAGGGAAAATGCATTGTTACCTTTGTAAGCATCAATTGTGTAAGGTCCCTTCCATAAATTATCAAATTTTCCATGCTTACATTTTTCTTCATTTCTAGAGTCCCTTTTTAACACATTGTCTCCTATCTTAAAATCGTCAGCTTTAGTTCTTCTATCATAGATTTTTTTGATGTTTTCCTGAATAATTTGATTTTTATTGTAAACTTCCTCTCTTGATTGTTGAATTTGTATTGTCTAATTTATTCTTCTTTGTAGATCATTGGGCTCTACTTGTAATTCCTACAACAATTTCAAAATAGGGACACCTAAGGATCAAGTAGGAAAAATGGAGTGTAAAAACTCTAATAAACTTGAATAAGTATATATTATTATTGATAAAAGATGAGATGATTACAATTGGGGATCACCAAGGCTTTAAATACAGCCTTATGGTGTCCCTTGGCGAAGAGGCATGATCGTTGATCATGCCCTTCCACATTAATAAACCTAAGATAACTATATTTAACTAATAATTAATAAAATATACATAACATTGCCCCTCTCTTAAAGATGCTTTGTCCTCGAAGCATACGTAATGAAGGACATCGTTGACAAACGTCTAGGTTTCTCGAGAGGCGGCTCTTGCTTCCCACATTTTTAAAAGATTGTGGAGCATCTTCTCGAGCTCAATCTGTTGGTGATGTGGATAGCAACAATATTTGATATAAGCAAGGTCGGGTCCTTTCTTGACTTCTATTGGATGTTTGTGTTCCCTATTAGGAGGTATTTTCATTGGCAGGTCTTGGAATAGTTTTGCGTGTGTCTGAACTATTCCTAGTACTTCTGGTGATTCTTCGTGGTTCCTTTTTAGATTTAGAGGTAAGTTACCAACAATTATCGTCTGATGCAACTTCTCCCCATCATCAAACGCTTCCTTCTTAACAACCATATCTGCTTCATCATCAAATGCCTCAATAGCTTCTGGTGTTGTATCAATGGCTTCGGATGTGTTTGTCTCTTCACATTTTTCTTTCAAATCTGGGGATGAAACATTTTGTTGTTTATAAGCATCTGTATTTTCATGGTTTCTTTCATTTTCAACGACTATATTTGTTGTTGCATCTGTGATAGCAGTCACGTTGAATTCTTTATGTGGCTCCTTCACCAACATTGTTTCTTTTTCTACCATTGGATTTTCATTTATATAAAAGTTCTCAATAACTTCTGTTGCTGCATTACTGGCTTTATTAGTGGATTGAGTTGCATTTTCTTCTCTTGGTTTCTCATCTCTATAACTTTCATGGTTGATTTCAGAGTCTCTGCTTATAGGTATTTCAACACTATAGCTTTCATGTGAGTTGATTTCCAATTCAACCTCATTTAATTGCTCTTTTTCAAACATGTTATATTCATGATTATGATCTGAATTAGCTGAATTGTTTAGTTGATTATGTTCAACATTCGAGAATATTGGTTTTTGTGTCTGACTTATCTTATCTATCTTATCATTTATCTTATCGAAGAGTTCTGTCATGTTTTTAATTGCTTTGCTATGATTTTTTGTGGCCTTGTGATGATTTAGCCACATTTGTCTTTCTATTTGATTTGTCGTATCATGAAGCTTTTTGATATCGTTGGAGTTTTCTACAACTATACCTTCGAGACCAACTAATATTTTGCCAAAGTCTTCGAAATTATTATTGATTTGTTTCTCAAGATCCAACAATTTTTTTTGGAAATCGACCATCGACATTGATGATGTCATACTCCTCATACTTCTTGTTAGGGCTTATCCCCTTTTCCTTAAAAGCTGTGTCCTCAAAGCTGTATTTAATTAATTAATTTAATTAATAATTTTTTAACTAATTTTTATATAAAATTAATTCTAAATTAATGTTTATATAAAAATTGAATATATATATATATATATATATATATCGATCGATTTTTAATTTGAACAACCACCCAATAAACACGATGGTTCAAACAAAATTAAAAAAACGATTATGTTTTTTGCTCGCTGCGGTGGGGGCAGCAATTCGCTGACAAGGGATGATGGAGAAAATTTGGCGGCGGACGGTGGAGGGAGGAAGGGTGGAAGGGCGCCGGATTGTGCTAAGGGGAGCGGAGTATGGTGAGCGAAGGGTCAAGGGAAAGGTGGAGAGTGGCGGCAGAAGTGGGCGGGACGGTGGCTGAGTGCAAGGAGGAAGGTGGGGAAGGGCGGGGAGGCGGGGGAAGGGAAAGGCGGAAGGCGAGGTGACAGCGGGAAGGCGCAAGGCGGGGTGAAGGCGGGGAGGAGAGTTGGGGAAGACAGACGTCGGGGGGTGATGACGGAGAGGGAGGTGGGGAAGACAGACGTCGGGGGAGGTAGGAGGGCAGGGAGTAGGGAGGAAGGGTCGGCGGGGACGGAGGGAGCAAGGGAAGGTGGGTGGAAGGGACAGTAGGGTGCAGGGAGGCGGGGAAGGCGGAAGGTCCGAGGGAGTCGGGAAGGTTGTGAGGAGAGGTGGGCCGAGGGCTGTGTGAGGGGGTGTGTGTGGGGTGCACGGGGGCGGAGCTAGGGGAAGTGGCGGTGAGTGCAGGTGAGGGGGTGGCTGGGAATGAATGTTGGGAATGAGGTCGTGAGCAGAGAGCGTGGGAGATGTGAGGGGAGGGCTGAGTGTGCGTAGGGAAAGAGGGAATGGAGGAGGGAACACAGAATGGAAGTGAGGGCGTGTGTGAGAAAAGGGAAGGAAGGGACGGCAAGCGTGGGAAAAAAAATTCGGGGGAGGAAAAATCTGTAAAAAAAAAATTTAAACAAATGTTGCCCACAAGCAATCGATTTAAAAAAAATCTGCAATTATGTAATTTTCTTGTAATTCCTTAATTCTTGGTGATCATAAAGATCCTAAAGAGTGACTACTCTGATACCAATGGAGTGTAAAAAATCTGGTAAACTTGAATAAGTATATATTATTATTGATAAAAGATGAGATGATTACAAGTGGGGATCACGAAGGCTTTAAATACAGCCTTATGGTGTCCCTTGGCGAAGAAGCATGATCATTGATCATGTCCTTCCACATTAATAAACCTAAGATAACTATATTTAACTAATAATTAATAAAATATACATAACAAAAAATAGCATCCATCCCATAAACCAGTTGGTATGGGGACATTCCAATTTCTTTTTGGTTATGAGTCTATCGGCCCATAATGCATTAATTAATTTTTTGTGCCATTATTTATTGTTATCCTGCAACAATTTCTTGATGATATTAACGAGACTTTTATTGGAAGACTCTGCTAATCCATTTCCTTGTGGGTAATAGGCAGTAAAGGTTCCCAATATGATTTGATATTTTCTGCAAAATTACACCATCTTCTTTGATTTGAATGTTGTTGTGTTATCAGTAATGATTTTTCTGGGGCATCCAAATCTTGAAAGAATGTTAGTTTCTAAGAATTTAATAATCACTGCATCAGTGGTTTGGCCTGTAGGCATAACTTCTGTAGGAATTTACAGGGTAAGTTCCTTAGATCAAAAACCAAAGGTCACCACTCACAAATAGATCACAAATCAGTACACCACTATATCATGTGGTTAAAACCCTCAAAGAGGGAAACAGTCCATGGCCTGAGCCAACGCGGCCACTTCAGGAAATTTATTAATATAAAAATAAAAGTTACATATGTTTCTTTCATAAACGGTTATCGAACAAATGACCCTCCATGCTCTTTAAATAGAGATCATGGACCAATCGGATGTTAAGCCACAGATCAAGTGTCGTTAATACCAAGGAGAGAGTGAACCGTCGGATCACTACAAATCATGACCATCGGATTATAAGTTACAAATGTACATAGTAAAGAAACACACTTTACCTAACTCTACACTAGACCAAGTTATACTTAACTATTTCCTATGTCGGAATATCCTAACATCCCCCCTTAAGAACAACTTGGGATAGGATTGAAGGATTTACAAAGGTGACACAAAAGGAGCCTATTTCCCATTTGTCGAAATATCCTAACATCCCCCCTTAAGAACAACTTGGGATAGGATTGAAGCATTTACAAAGGTGAAACAATAGGAGAAGGAAGGAGGCATTAGAGCCTATCCCCCCTTAATGATAATTTTCCTGAACTCCAAGCATGGATCAAAGTTTGGTAAACTTTACTTCTGTGAGAGCCTTTGTACATATATCAGCTACTTGATCATTGGTTGGAAAATACTGCACTTCAGGAACACGATCATGAATGAAATTTCTGATGAAGTGTATGTGGAGCTCAATGTGTTTCATACGTTGATGCTGAACTGGACCTTTACATAGCTGAATGGAACTCTGATTATCACACCAAATTGTAGTTGGATGTTGTTGATGAAGACCAAATTCATACAGGAACTGACAAAGCCACATGGCTTCCTTGTTGGATTCAACAGCACCACGATACTCTGCTTCTGCTGAAGAAATAGATATGGAACTTTGTTTCTTACAAGACCAATTAATAAGTCTTGAACCAAGAGTGAATACATATCCTGCAATAGACTTTCAATCATTAGGGTCACTAGCCCAATCAGAATCAGTGAAACCAATCAATAGCGGAGATGCTCATGTACTGTAAAGAATCCTGAACTGAAATGTACCTCGAATATATTGAAGTATTATTTTAGTTGCTTTCTAGTGACTTTCATGAGGTTGGTGCATAAACCGAGCAACAAGACCAACGACAAAGGAAAGGTAAATAAGGGTATGGGTTAGATACATAATTTTACCAACAAGTTGACGGTATAAGGTAGCATCAACTTCATGGGTAGTACAAGTGACTGAAATATTGACTCTAGACTGAAAGGGAGAAGGGGTTAGCTTACAATATTCCATGTGAAATTAGTGTAGAAGATCACAGGCATACTTGGACTGAGAAAGGGTAATACCTTCTTTGGATTGCAAGACTTGAAGACCAAGGAAATAATGCAAGTGTCCAAGTCTATCATTTCAAACTTCTTTTTGAGGCTAGACTTCACATGGTTTATATGGTTGGGATCACTACCACTAAGGATAAGATCATCAACATAAGTAAAAAGGATGGTGAAGGACTTACCCACTTACTTGGTGTAGACAGTGTTGTCAAAATGACACCTAGAAAATCCATTATCTAATAGAAATATATCCATTTTGGCATACCAATCCCGAGGAGCTTGTTTGATAACATAGAGAGACTGCCTAAGGCGACAAACAAGGCTAGAGTCATTTTGGATAAAGCCAGGGGGTTGTTCTATGTAGATTTCTTCATGCAAATCTCGATGTAAGAAGGCGGATTTAATATCCATTTGATGGACTTCCCATTTAAAGGAGGCAGTAAGGGAAAGAACAAGATGGATAGAATTCATTTTGGCAATAGGGGAGAAGGTTTCAGTATAGTCAATTCCTTCAACTTGTGAAAAAAAATTAGCAACAAGAAGAGATTTATGTCCATCCACTTTTCCATCTAGTCCAAACTTTGTTTTTTAAACCCATTTGCATCTAACAAGTTTTCTTCCTTTTGGAAGAGGAAAAAGATCCCAAGTATCTTTTTCTAGTAAGGAAGGATATTCTTCATTCATAGCTTCATCCCAATATGGATGAACAGAAGCTTCATCAAAGGTGTCTGGATCAGGTTTTTCTGGAACTTGAGCCAATAAGGAAGAGGCTCTTTCGAACTAAGAACGTGTACATCATCGATATGTAGAATCACCTGCAAGAGAACCTGCTACATCCCGAGTAGAGCGGACCCATCTTGGAAGTTGTGGAGTGGAAGGAATATATTCAAGAGGTGGAGGAGGATTGTCATACTCGTTGTAATCATCTGAACTATAAGGAATGCTATCAAAAATAGAAGAGATAGAGAGAGGTGGTACATATTCCGAATTAGGCTCACAGGCCAAAGGTGGCACACCCACTGAACTAGGCTTGCAGGCCGATATATTTTCATCAAATTTTACATCTCTTCTAATGATTATATTTTTGTATTTTGGTTGAATAAGTCTATATCCTTTGACATCTTTAGAATATCCAACAAAAATTCATTTTTCACTCTTAGGTTCTAAGGCTTCATGTTTCGCATTTGGAATATGGGCCCAAGCATCACTTCCAAAAACGCAAAAGTGACTTACATCTAGTTTGATTGAGCTCCAGGCTTCTTCTGGAGTTACATTCCTTAAAACCTTAGTAGGAGTGTGATTTACTATGTAATTTGCACATTTAATTGCTTCTGCCCAAAAATTGAGACTAATTCCTTTAGATTGAAGCATAAAATTGGCCATTTCTTTTAAGGTGCGATTCTTGCTTTTAGCTACACCATTTTTTTGTGGAGTATATGGAACAATATGTTTCAATTGAATGCCATGCTCACTGAAAAAGTTGATAAACTTTTTGTTAACGTATTCTCCTCCATTCTTTGATCTTAACTTAAGAATTTGATGTCCAAATTATTTCTCAACAAAGGCCTCAAAGGCCAAGAACATGTTAAAGACTTCACTCTTGAGTTTTAAGAAGTATATCCAAGTGCGTCTGGAAAAATCATCAATGAAAGTTAAGAAGTACTTGCAACTAGAGAAAGAAACAACAACAAGTGGACCACATAAGTCACTGTGCTCAAGTTGTAAAGGGGTTGAAGTGTGCCAAGAGGCACATTTGTCAAAACTATCCCGATGATGTTTTCCGGGTACACATCTGGAGCACACACCATCTTGGCAAGATACCATAGGAAGACTTGTCACCATATTTTCTTTACATAGAGTTTGAAGAGAGCGATAGTTTAAGTGACCAAATCACTCATGCCAAAGTTTTCTCACTTCATCATTATGAGCAACAAAAATGGAGGGAAGACATGAAGACCCAAATTTGTTAAACTTATACAACATTGTGGAATCATCAGCAATGCTAGTAGCTAAAATATGTCTAGGATCTTTGAGGTCCTTGATTACAACATCATGAGGTGAGAATTCTACTATTTTCCTTTCACCTGAAAGAGTCATCTGATAAACAGATAGAAGGTTGCATGACAAGGTAGGAACACATAGTACATCATTAAATTGACCACTATCTAGATGAATGGTTCCAGATCCTACAACACTAAGAGATCTATCATCACCAACAAAAATATGTTTGGTGTTACAATCATTTAAAGAAGAAAACATTGCTTTATTTTTTTCCATGTGATAAGAACCTCCAGAATCAATGAGCCACTCATGAGAATGAGAAGAAGAAGATACATTTAATGCATAACCAAATGCTTGAAAACCACAAGCAGAAAGTGCCATTTTTGAAGATGAAGTTGAAGAGGTCTCCAAATTGATGTCGTGATTCTTCATTGCTGCTTCCAAGGCTTCCATCTTTTTAAAACAATTGGACTCTATATGGCCATCACGATTAAAAAATTTGCAATGTCTATCTGTTTTCTTCCCTTTGTTTTTAGTTGCCTTATCAGTGTGGTGAGTTACTTTTTTAGTTTGCGGCTGAAATTGCTTAGGACCATTGTTTAGTTTAGGACCATACTTTTTAGGATACTGCTTCTTGGGATTCTTTTGATATGGTTGTTGTTAGGTTGCTAAGGCTTTCTTAGAAGCATTTCCAGAAGTGATAAGACCAAGGTGTAAGAGTTTTCCTTGTTCTCTTATCAAAGAATCACAAAACGCATCAAAAAAGGGGTTCTTGTAGGCTGTTCCTTGAGAGATGAGGGCTTCTCTAGTGGAATGGAAGGTGGAAACAAATACAGAGTATGCAGGGCCAAGCTTAGCAAGAATGGAATAGATGAGGCTACCCTATTCCTTTTTGACCTTACAGCCTTCTAAAAGAAGTCGAAGGGTCTTGAATTTGGACAAAAAAATTTCAATAGAGGAGAAATTATTGGGGTCCAAATTAAGCAACTCATTTTCAAGCTGGTGGGCCCTGATATGATTTTGAATTCAAAAAACAGTATTTAGATTTTTCAGGGCTTCATCAAGGGTGTCAATTTTAAGGATATGAAATCAAAGATCTTGAGCAATGGACATTCCTATCAACCCTTGTGTTTGATCTTGTTTATTTTCCCATTTAGCAGCTTTATCTCCATTGGTAGGTTTAGTTTCTTATCATGTGGCTATTCTATAAATCCCTTTACTTCTAAGTAAATCTACCATGTGAGGCAGCCATTGGAAAATATTGGTGTTGTTAAGAATAAACGGGCAATCACTTTCCATTTTTTTACTGAAGTTGAAAAGGGCTAAAACTAACTGCTCCAATGGCAAGATCTCGAAAAAATAAGCCGATTCAAAAAAAATGGCTCGAAAAATGACTTCCGGATGAGGAACTTATGCCTTTTTGAAAAAACTAAGTTGTAGATGTCGAATAGTTACGGGAGAGGTTGATATTTGATGATGAAGTTCTACTTTAAAAAAAAAATCCCCGCCCCTTTAAAAAAAACATTTTTAGAAAAAGAAGCTTGAGAAAGAGACTTGAACCCAAGACCTCTATTCTCATAAACTAACTTTACACCAAGTGTGCTAGTAAATTTTGGTTACCCTTACCAGCAACTATCATTTTTTCAGCTATTTTTTATTTCCCGAGATCGCACAGAGACGCGGGGAAAGAGCATACGTAGCAAAAAAAATATCTTCTTCATGTTTTTGATTTGCCAAGATCGCACGCAGTGAAGAGAAAAGAGCATACACAGAGAAGAGGGTATAGATCCGACAAATAAATACAAACTATAAACCAAAATAAACAGAGGGAACCGAAATAAGCAAGACAATTAACAAATTTAACTACAAAAGAGGTAATTTATACCTCCATATATAAACTGACATAACTTAGGCAACCGAAAACCTTTTCGCATGAAACAAAAGGGGTTCCTCACTGTAATAGATGCTCCGAACACAACAGAGCAATCCGTCAGGCACGAAAAATTTCGAAGACATTATATCTAAAAAATGATAGCCGCATGCAGTCAAACCGGCTTCGGATTTGGATCAACAATGGATGTAGCCCTTATAATAGCTATGACACCATGTAGGAATTTACAGGGTAAGTTCCTTAGATCAAAAACCAAATTTCACTGCTCACAAACAGATCACAAATCAATACAACAGTATATCACGTGGTTAAAACCCTCAAAGAGGGAAACAGTCCACGGCCTGAGCCAACGTGGCCACTTCAGGCAATTTATTAATATAAAAAGAAAGGTTACATATGCTTATCTCTCCTCAGTATTAATGACACTTGATCCGTGGCTTAACACCCAATTGGACCATGATCTCTATTTAAATATCATGGAGGGTCATTTGTCCGGTAACTGTTTATGAGAGAAACATATGTAACCTTTCTTTTTATATTAATAAATTGCCTAAAGTGGCCGCGTTGGCTCAGGCCGTGGATTTTTTCCCTCTTTTAGGGTTTTAACCACACGATATACTGGTGTACTAATTTTTTATCTATTTGTGAGTGATTACCTTTGGTTTTTTATCTAAGGAACTTAACCTGTAAATTCTGACAACTTCAATCCATTTGGTAAAATAATCGGTGGCTTTAAGAATCCACTTGTGTTGAGCAGAGGAAGTAGGATGAATTTTTCCAATTAAATCCAGACCCCATTGCTAAAAAGGGGTTTCAGCTAATATGGGCTTCAAGGGTAGGGGCAAAAATTTTCTTTTGCCTTCAACTATCTAACTTTGGTGACATGAGGTGACTTTCTTATGGACATTTTCAAAAAAGGTTGGCTAGTAAAAACCAGCTCTTAAAATCTTGTTGACAGTAGTCTTCCAGTACAAGTGTCCTCCACAATATCCTTCATGTAATTCCTGCATTACTTTATCTGCTTCATCTTTCAGTAAACAGTTTAGTAAAATCCCTCCAGCATACTTCCAATACAAGTTATTATCAGAATACAAAATTGCATAGCTTTGAGTTTAAGAAATCTAGCTTTAGTCTTAGTCAAAATAGGAGCTTGTAAATGATGTAAGACAAAAATAAGGTCTGTATAGGTCCAGGGAGAGGTTGCAAAAGCCTCTGTTACTTGTGGAGTTGCCCGCTCTCCTTGTTGATCAAGTGCAGCTACCAAATTTATATCCAAAGCATGAAAATTTGATTCAGCCATTAATTTAGCTAATCCTTGACCTTTAATACGTTTGGTAGGCTTTATTTCAATGTCCTATTCCAAGATCATTGAAATCCACTTACCTCTTTTACCATCAGGACCATTTTGGGTCAGTATGTATTTCACCACAGTGTTTGGAACAAAAGCAATTATATGTGAATGAAGAATATAAACTCTCAAATCTTTAATTGCTTTCACTAAATCAAAGGCTTGCTTTTCCACGATGTTGTATTTAAATTCAAAATCTCTTAAGGCTTTTCTAAAGAAAGAATTAGGTTCTTCATGCCCCTCATTATTCGTCTACAAGAGAACTACTGTAATAGTGTGTTCGAATGTAAATGAAAAAATCAAAAAGTCTTTGGTAAATTCAGGCTAATCAATATAGAAGCTTGAGTTAAGGCTTATTTTACCTGATCAAATGATTATTTTTCTTCTATATTCCATTTTACCTCAGTGTCTTTCCTCAACATATTTGTTATATTTCTTAGAAGTTCTTTCAAATTGGGGATAAATCTCCATAGAAAAATGATTTTTCCAATGAAAGATTGGAATTCCTTTACATTTCTAGGATGACCTATCTTTAAAATAGCTTCAATTCTTCTAGGATAAATTCTAATCCCATCTTTTGAAATGATGTGACCTAGCAAATTGTCTTCTTCCAAACCAAACAATGTTTTCTTTGGGTTTAGAGAATACCAAATTTTCTACATTTTTCAAAGACTCTTCTGAGGTGAGGCAAATGTTCCTCATCTGTCTTTGAAAAAACAGTGATATCATTGAGATAAATGACTATAAATATTCCTATTTCATCTGCAAAGGCAATTTCCATTTCTATTTGGAATGTAGCATCAGCATTCAATAATCCAAAAGGCATCTTAACATACATGAAAGTGCCCCAGGGCATAGTAAATTTTGTTTTTTCTTGGTCTTCAGGATGCACTAGAACTTGATTGTAACCAGAAAACCCATCTAATAAAGAAATTTTGCTAGATCCAATCACCTTTTGCAAAATTTCATCCATATTGGGCAAAGGGTAGTTGTTTTTTAGAGAAACTTTATTGATATTTCTAAAATCAACACACAATCTAATTTCTTCAGTCTTTCCTAGTTGGAACTAAGTTTATACCCATTTAGAACACCTCAATGGTATAATAATCTTGGCATCATACATCTTTTTGACTTCCTTTTCAACTAGGGGCATCAGCATTGGGTTGATTCTCCTAAGTTTCTATTTGAAAGGTTTTTGGTCTTCTTTTATAGGAATCTTATGTTTTATAATGCTAGGGTCATAAGACTTTAAATCCTCATAACTCCATGAAAATACATCTATGAATTCTTTGAACAACTCTATGTATTTCTGGTTTTCAGCAGGGGGGAAGATTTAGAAAGTTTAACTATTTTTGGTTCTAGTTAAGTTCCTATATTAGAATCTTCAACTTCAACTCTAGGAGGTTCAGTTTTAGGTTTTGTAGTCACATCATTAAAATCAAATAACTCTTCTAATGGAATTAATCCTCTGGGAATAATATTGTCCTTCTATTGTAGAATTTCTAATTCTTCTTGATCTTTATCTATTTTTTTCAATTATGTTTTGTTCACATTGTTATCAACATTATTTTCTATATCACAATCCATATCTATATTGGCACACTCTAATTCATCCTTTGACTGTAAAAAATTTTCAAGTTGTTAATCATTTCAAAAGACTTTCCAGTACCTGATGTTATCTAGGACAGTTGTTTTTCACTTCAACTATGTACTTGTGACTTGGATGGTATGGCATTTTTCAAGTACTAGTTGAAGTAGCCAGTCCATCAACTAGGATATTTTGAACTCTTGGAATTACAGATAACTCATACTCAACAAAACATTCAAGGAAATATAGAAAAACATTCTTGTAAGCCCTTAATCTTGGATTTTTGGCTGAGTATGTTGAAATTTGGTTACCGGAGGACAGGTGGTTCCCTAAGGCTTTGATATTTGGCCTAGGGAAAAGTGTCCAAAAGAATTTAATTTTTCTCCTAAAGTGACTTTATAAAGTTATAAAGTCAAATCTAATTTAAAAGTGACTTTAAATGATAAAGTTACTAAAGTCTAATTTTAAAGTGACTTTAATAAAGTCAATGTGAAATTAGAAAGTGAAAAGTGACTTTGGAAATTAATGACTAAGTGGATCTTTATTAAAGTGGGGTGAATTAAAAAATAGAAAGTGAGATTTAAATGAGCATTTAATCTTAGCTCTAGATCTAAAGCTATTTCAGCCATTGGATTTGGGGATTCCCCAAAAGTCACTTAGGGTTAGGTTAAAGGAGGAAAAAGAGGGAAAAGGTCATTCATTCTTTCATGAGCAGATTGAGAGCAGAGAAAGCTAAGGAGAAATTTCTGAGCAGTGAGGAGAAGGACGGCAGCAGCTAGAGACTTTAGCAAATCTATACAGCAGCAAAGAGGCACAGTTTCCAAGGCATAAATCCATACAGTGCGAGTGTGGCACATTTTTCGAGGAAGGAGGCACAGTTTTCAAGCAATCCGTACAGCAACTTCAGCATAGTTTTCTGGGCAGATTCTGGGCACGAAAATCGAGGAGAGAGACTGTTATTTGGTGGCACAGATTTCGAGGAAATTCGTACAGCAGCTTCAGCACTATTTTCAAGGCAAAGGAGGCATGAAAATCGAGGAGGAGGTGTTGTGTATTCCGTACAGTCCGTACGGCAGTACGGTCATACAGTTGGGCACAAAAATCAAGAAAGGCAATCAGCATTTAATGTTGTTTTAAATGTTGTAAAATTTCTATTTTGTTAGTTTATTGTTCGCCATGTTTTCTAAGGCAGTGTATAAGCACGGAAATCAAGATAAGTACATTTGTTAAGTTGCTGGAATTTTCACTGTAATTTTTGTCTCACTGTAAAAATTTATCAAAAATAAGAAGAGCTTTCGAACTAGTTTTCCCCAAGAGTTGTAGGGGGTTTTTCCAGGGTCAAGTTGACCAAAAATCAGCATGTCAAAATTCTGTGTGTGGCTGATTTATTTTTTGAGTTTTTATTTCTGCATTTCAGCATTGTGAAATTTCCAGAATTAATGTTTTCAGAAAATATTTAATTTTTCCAGCTTGTTGAATGTATGGCTATGGGAATGGGCATTTAACTTTATTGGATAAATAAGGAGAAATTGAAAATCGGGGTTGGTATTAAAATTTCTACAAAGTATTCCCCTTTGATTTTTTTGATTATAAGTTCAGGATCTCCATGAACTGAAATTCTTTTGGCACCTAGCCTTTTTAAAAGTTGCAACCCTAGGATTAAGGCTTCATACTCAGCTATGTTGTTGGTACACTGAAAATTCAGTTTATATGAATTCCCTTCTTATTTATTAGTTTGTGAATTTGAAATCCACACAACTTCTCTTGATCCTTCTTTTCTTACAGCCCCATCAAGATCCATATTCCATAAAGGCTCATTTTATTTATCATGTTTCGCAATGTCTATTTTGATCTCTTCAATCTCACACAAATCAGTTTCTAAATTTGTAATTTGTTCTTCCATACCTCCATCATTGTACAAATGAAAGAATCTAGGTCTGAATGGATTGAGTACAAGGGATAATTGTGTGGTTTTTCTTGACTGTTGACCATGTATTTCATCAATGTTTCCCTATATAACCTCCTTTGTTAACCAAACACTGGAATGGTAGCATAGGTCATATCCATTTGAAGGGTACCTTGTAGTTTATCTCCCCGTGGGTGAGATAGCAACATGCCATATTTAGGAGGTATGTCGGCAACAAAAATATCTGTTACCACACTCTTGGTTGGTGTCTGGGCTAAAGTGACACATAAATATTCAATAAGACCTAGGAATTTTACTTTACTTGAATCAAAAGAATACAAGTCTTTGTATGGTCTAGTGATATCAAATGCTAATTTTTCCATAACAACTCTAGGCATAAGGTTGTGTGAAGCATTTGAGTCAAGCATTGCATTGTGTATAATTTTATCATGAATGTTTAAACTGATGTAAAATGGAGGTACACTTCCCTATTGATGCTTTCCAACAACTTCAGGCCCAAACAGCAATTTTGTTTGATCATCAATTAAATTTACTGTGTCTGCACCTTCCCCTATCTTCAAAGCTTTTATCACTTGTGATCTGTAGGCATTCTTATTCATGAATTTTGTCAGAGGAATGGATATTTTGATTTTATCCAATTCATGTTCGATGCTAAATGATGTTTGTGTTTTGTCTATATTAATGACATCTTGTTTTTTAATAGCAAATTTTTGGGAATTATCCTTATGTTGGCTAGTAGAGGGAATATCAGTTTGGATTGTCTTAGAAACAACTTCAGTTACTTTTCTAGCAGGAACATCTGCACTCTTTTTGGGAGAAATATAAGGATTTTTCTTAGCGGGGATGGTAGGTGTCTTTTTAGTGTCTTTTTAGTAGGATTATCATTTTTTTCCTACTCCTCAGGTTGTATTCTTTATGGACTTCCATTATTGCATATTCAAAACCTTGTTTGTAATCTTCTTATTCTTCATAATTTACTTTAGGTTGTGAAATAAAGAAGAGGTCTTGTTCTTCTTGAGTCAAGAAAATGGTATCATTATCATTTATTACCATTAAATTTATCTAATTTTCATCAAGGTCTCCAACTAGTTCACCCTCTTCATCTGCAGGTTTTCTTGAAATGGAGGTTTGATCTATTGATATAGACCATTTTTTTCTCTTTTTTTGATCTAGGGTGGGTTTCTCCTAAAGTTGGGGTTTCTGATCTGAGGACCAAGCTGATTTTATTTAGGGGCATCCCTATCAGTTATGTTTATTCTTTCCATCATCCTTTCCATGGTTTTGACCAGGGTATCCATTTTGACATCAGTAAAAGAAGTAGATGGTTCTTCTTTTATAGTTACTCTCCTCTCAGATCTAAGTCTGGCTCTCTTAGCTAACAGATTAGATTCCACACTTATAGAATCTCTCTGCATCTCTTCCGAGGTAGTAGGGTTCCTTTCTCTTAGATGATAGGACATGTCAGCATAAAAACCATCTAGAAACTTAATCAAGGCTAACCCTTGAGGAGGCTTAATGGTTTTTTGGATTGAATTATAAATGTTGTTAAATATAGTGCAATAATCTTGCACGCTTTCCCAAGGGCCCTCCTAATTCTTTCATATTCTGCTAAAATATGAAGAGGGTTTTTCTTGATTTCCCATCTATTGAGAAAATATTGATGGAAAGCAGTAAGTTCATTTATGGAAGCTGTTGGTAAATATTTAAACCACTTCCTTACCTCTCCATTAAGGCTTTTGGAAAAAAGCCTCATCTTCACATATTCTTCATCTACCTCTTGAAGGTCAAAACAGTAACTCATTTTTTCTACGTTTTGTTGTGCAGTAATTGACCTTGTGCCATCAAATTGAGGAATCCTAGTTTGATAGTATTGATGCATATTATGTAATGGTGCAGGTAAAACCAGGGGGCATACCTAGCTTCCATAACCGGTATATGGGGATGAAAAATAGATGAACTTATAAGAGGTGTAGATGTATAAGGGACCAAAACAGTTTGAATTACAACCTATGATGTTAAAGGAGATGTAGTAGAGATCATTGATGCAATGGTACTGGTGGAAACATTGTCTACAGATTGGGAGGTGGTAGATGAAACTAATATTAACAAGGCAGAAAATTCAATTGATTTTTGGATGTATGATTTATGGACAACTTTATTTAGGTCAGTCACTAAGTCTTGTAGTTTGTCCAACTGTTTGAGAGCTTGGGTATCAAGGTTTGGATCTATTGATTGATGTTCATATTTGTAAGGGTTGAAGACAGTTTGGTCAAAGGCTATTTCACCTACAAAAATTTCAAATTTGGTCCTAAACGAACTATGTTCAAATGATAAATCAAATTGTAGGTATTCTATGGTGACAAAACTCTCTGGAAGAGAATTTTCTCCAGGTATAGGACTGCTACTCCCTTGAATCCCTGTCAAGCTTTTCTTCCTTATCAGTTTTTCGGGGTCATCTAAGATCCTAGGAGGTTCTGGATCTGAATGTGATCTAGTGTGAATTATTTTAAGAGCCAGATATGAATAACATTAAACACACAATTAAACTATGTACAAATTTTACAACCTCTCAACATTTATTTATAAAATTTAAAATCTTTAATTTTCCTGAAATAAAGTTTTGATTTAGGGAAATGAATTTTTGAAATTAAGATTTGTTCTTCCTTAGTGTTATCAAACAAAAATTCTCAAAAAAAAAAAAAAAAACATCATTGTGTTATGTTTGCTTTTGGTCATGGTTCAAATTAGGTTTAGAACTCAATTTAGGGTTTCGTTAAGGGCAGGTTAGATTTTTATAGGTTTAATGTTCATCATCTGAATTCAAATAAGGTCTTTAGAGGTCCATTCCATGGTCAAATATTCACATTTTTCATTCAAGGGTAATTCAATTAAGTTTCGAGCTAAATTTCTGAAATTAGCTAGGAATCCACTATTTTGTAGCGCCGCTAGTTCAAAAAAGAGGAAATGCGCTACGAAAGCGTTGCAACTTTCGTAGCGCAAACTGTGAAAGTGATGAAACAAAAACTCTATTTTCTGGTTTTGAGTAGTCAACTTCCAAGGAGGTTTCTGAACCACTGAAAATGAATTTAGAAACACTGAAAGACGTTTTTCTTCCTAACAAAACTAGCTACAAAAACCTCTCTCATTTTCCTCAAATTCATTAGGAGGTGGGAGAAACTGATAAATTAAAATTCACTATGAAACTGTTGTTACAAAATGTCATGTACATGACTGTTTAGCAGTCAACTTCAATTTCAGTTTCTGTCCAAATGAAAAAGCCTTTTGGAATTATGAAAGAGGTTTGTCTTTATCAAAGCCCTTGCTACAATAAAATCTATCACTTTTCTAATATGTTTTATCAATGGGGAGATACAAGGATTTCTTTGAAGCCCTATTTTCAGAAACAGAGTTATCATGTTTTACACATTTTTTTCAAAGGAAGTTTCTGGATAGCAGGAGATATGGTTCAAAATACCAAGAGATTTTTTTATTAAAGACATAATGGCCTACAAAAACCTCCTTCATTTTCTCAAAATACATCATGGATTAAGAGATATAGGCTCTGTCCCAAGACCTATGTTTCAGGGAAAAACAGGAAAAACCAATAGGCCAACCTATCGCAAATGAAGAAGGGACCTCAAGAAGGTTGGAATGACTCTGTTTTTCAAGTGATATGATGAAATTAGGTCTATTTGAAGTTTTTTCCACATTCACACTTTACATTTTGGAAAAATTTGGAAGAATTTGCATACTCAGCAGTTTCGTAGCGCATTCAGTGTAAAAAAGCAGAAAAGTGCTATGAAACTGTTGTAGCTGCTTTTCTTGCTCATTTTGGTCAATTTTTGAGAGGTTGAAGAGTGATTCAAGAGCTGAAACTGATATGAGAGATGTATTAAGGGGTAATTGAAGTGATTCAAGTGGAAAGGATTCAGTTTTTGAAGAATTAAGACTTGAAATGACAGTTTTTCAAAGGCACTACGAAACTGCTGTGTTTTCGTAGCGCAGTTTATTACAGCTTTATTAAACAGTTTTTGGAAGTGGTTTTGACATGTTGGAGGCTAGGGATAGGTTAGGAGACATTTTAAGATAATCTCCAATATCTAAGGACCACGAAATCAATCTTAATTGATGATCAAATTGTTCAAAGAATGCAAAGGATGTGATGCCTAAAAAACAAGGTATGGTTTCCTGTTTTTGTGGAGGTCAAACAAAGAGGACATTAAGAGCTGAAGCCCATCATCCAAATTTGACTATGTGTTATTAAAATTTGAAAATTATGTAAATGTAGGTGGATAAGGTTTTTTTAGATAACAATAGGGAGTTTGAGTCCTTTTTGGATTAGGATTGTTAAGTAGATTAGGTTTCTTTATGTAATAAATTCCATATCTTACAGTTATGCAAGGTGTCAGTTAGTGTCAGTTGTTGGAAATTTGATGTATCTAGACTAGAGGTGGATCATCACATGTTTTAATATGTCTATTAAAGACCAAGGGGTTGAATTAGCAAAGGGTTGGACATTTGTTAGCAAAAATACTGTGTTTATTGTCAATAATTGTTTTCAGCTTAATACAGAGTTTCTACTTAGACAACTCAAGATTCATAAGGATTTCTTGTATGTTCTTTTTCTGATGGAATCTTTTCAATATTATATTGAGTGGTGTTTTCTTATGTTACTCAGAATTCATCAGTGATGCTCTGACTTCCTTCATAAACAAACTGACTGTGTGTTTCACTGTTCTACCTGTGTATTCCTTGACTTGAACTCTCATATGCCTTGACTTCCATGCTAGGTAGATTGTTTTGGTTTTCCTGAAGCTATTATGACTCCATAATCCCAATGTACGCTTGCTAATGTGATTTACAACCAGTTTATATCATTTATCTACTTTTATCCCATATAGAGTTATCCATCTACATATTTATCAAAAATCATAAACCCTTGAGAGAGCCCTCTCAGGTTGAGGAGGCTAAGCCTCAGCCAAAAGATTGGTCTAAAATAGTTACATGAGATTAACT
Source organism: Pinus albicaulis (assembly GCA_034641835.2). Classification (NCBI taxonomy): domain Eukaryota; kingdom Viridiplantae; phylum Streptophyta; class Pinopsida; order Pinales; family Pinaceae; genus Pinus; species Pinus albicaulis. Next base: position 204,170,011 of record CM076576.1, read on the forward strand.
TGATTGGAAGCTTATCAGGTCTGATTTTGTGATAACATTTTGGTGTGTCTGCCAGGAGTCTGAAGATTATACTTTCCCGAGATTTTGAAGCTGAAATTCTAAAGGTAGCAGGAGCTCAGAAAAGATTTTCGAGGCTGCATCTACCTTGGAGACTCCACACATCAAATAATCAATTGGAAGGCGACTCTACTGCTTGAAGATCAGTAGCTTGATTAAGTTTCAAAATGAGTTCCATTGCAAGAATAACTGCCAGGTATGGCCCTATGAATCGGTCTCATATCCCTGGTTTTCCAAATCCTATGCCAAAGGTTGAATGGTTAATTGATCTTCCTATATTCAAAGATGAAAAGAAAGACAATGTTGCTCTTCATTTGGTTAGATTCCATATGCATGTACATAGTCTTAAGGTTAAGTTGCCTAAGGATTGTCTCATGAAGATTTTTAAGGCCACTTTAGAAGGAAAATCATGGTCTTGGTATGAAAGCTTGCAAACGGTTCATTATATTCTCTTGCTGATTTCCATGTTGCATTTTATGAGATGTATAAAGAGTATCATCCCTTCTTATTTCTGGTCAAAGACTACTATAAACACTTTGTGAGTTTTATTGAATATTTGGAGAATTGTTATGAATATGATGAGTTCATGGATGAGGAAATTTTAGAGGCCCTTCATGACGATACCTTTCATCACCAAGAAGAAAGGATATCCTCTCTCTTGGATGAAAATGAAACCAAGCAGGAGATTATTTATGAAAATCATGTTACATCCTCTGAGTTTGATGAAAATTTCTAGCAGACTTGTCAGTCTTTTGATCATCGGGAGTATGAGAATCATTTCAAACAGCAAGAGGAAATATTGGAAGATGATTGCTACAAACCTCAGGTACAGGAAAAGGTTGATTCTTCATGTCATTTCTTGCATCAGCCTACATCAAATAATGATCACACTAATGAAAAAATGGGTGTAAATTTCTCTTTATCCTTATCTTCTAATCTGAAATCATTTGAGTGCAAATCAGAAGATAAGATTCAGTTTGTGGATGAAGTTGCAGAGAACATTGAAAAGGACATTCAAGTTTCAAAAGATAAAATTCAATCTCATAGTATTCATAATCAAGATCATCCCTTTCAAATGTTGTTAATGCCAGAAAACAAACAGAGAGTGTTGCTACCTTTCTCCTTTGAGATTGAGGAAGAATACATTGTTTTCGAAAATCAGCTTGAAAAGCAGTTTGAGAGCACTCAATTGAAGTCTTATGTGGTTGTTCAAAGCATGTATGAGTTGTCCAAAGCTGCAGAATGTCATGAGAAGCATCAAAAAGATCATGTCTTCTTTGATCCTATAGCTGATTACATGGAAAATATTTACAGTTCAGATTTCCAGTTATATTTTCATTTTGAAGATCAATTACATCTCATGTTGCCTTGGTTATTTCAGTATCATGTTTACTTTGGGTTCAAGCATATTCAAGAGATTCAAGTGTCAGATCAGATCAATGACTCGCTTCATTGGAAGTTTAATGTTCCTTGAGTTACAAATGGAGATTGCAGCTAATAGGGTAGGTAGGAGTGTGTGAATAAGCTCAAAGTTGACTGAGCATCTTTTCAGTAGGTACAGATTTGGTTCTTCTATAGTGATCATCAAGCTTGAGCCCGAGGTAAAAGCTATAAGAGTTTGAAGAAGAGCTTGGCAATTTCAATTTTTTTTCTATTTTGGTCAATAAAATGGATAGCAACACTAGAACTACTAGTTCTTAGTGTACCACAGGGGCACACTATCCCAAGTGGAGCCTCTGTTATCACCCAAAAATTCTAAAAAAAAAAAAAAACATCATTGTGTTATGTTTGTTTTTGTTCATGGTTCAAATTAGGTTTAGAAGTCAATTAGGGTTTGGTTAAGGATAGGTTATATTTTTATAGGTTTAATGTTCATCATCTGAATTCAAATAAGGTCTTTAGAGGTCCATTCCATGGTCAGATATTCACATTTTTCATTTAAGGGTCATTCAATTAAGTTTTAGGCTAAATTTCTGCAATTAAATAGGAATCCACCGTTTCGTAGTGTCGCTAGTTCAAACAAAAAGTGATGAAACAAAAACTTTGTTTTCTAGTTTTGAGTAGTCAGGTTCCAAGGATGTTTTTGAGAAACTCAAAACGAATTTAGGAAACGGGAAAGAGCTTTTTCTTCCTAACAGACCTAACTAAAAAAACCTCTCTCAATTTCCTCAAATTCATTAGGATGTGGGCGAAATTGAAAAATTAAAATGCACTATGAAACTGTTGTTACAAAATGTCCTGTACTTCACTGTTTAGCAGTCAACTTCAAGTTCAGTTTCTAGCCAAATGAAAAAGCCTTTGGAATTCTGAAAGAGGTTTGTCTTTATCAAAGCCCTAGCTAAAATAATCTCTCTCACTTTTCTCATATGTTTTATCAGTGGGGAGATACAAGGCTTTCCTTGAATCCCTATTTTCAGTAACAGAGTTTTCATGTTTTACACATTTTGTTCAAAGGAAGTTTCTGGATAGCAGGAGATATGGTTCAAAAAACCAAGAGAGAATTTTATTCAAGACATAATTTCCTAGAAAAACCTCCTTCATTTTCTCAAAATACATCATGTAGTAAGAGATATAGGCTCTTTCCAAAGACCTATTTTTTAGGAAAAAACAGGAAAAACCAATAGGCCAACCTATTACAAATGAAGAAGGGACCTCAAGAAGGATGGACTGACTCTGTTTTTCAAGTGATATGATGAAATCAGGTCTATTTTAAGTTTTTTTCACATTCACACTTTACATTTTCAAAAAATTTGGAAGAATCTGCATACTCAGCAGTTTCGTAGCGCATTCAGTGTAAAAAAGCAGAAAAGCGCTACGAAACTGCTGTAGCTGATTTTCTTGCTCATTTTGGTCAATTTTTGAGAGGTTGAAGAGTGATTCAAGAGATAAAAATGATATGGGAGATGTATTAAGGGGTAAGTGAAGTGATTCAAGTGTAAAGGATTCAGTTTTTGAAGAATTAAGACTTGAAATGACAGTTTTTCAAAGGCGCTACAAACCTGCTGTGTTTTCGTAGCGCAGTTTATTACAGCTTTCTTAAACAATTTTTGGAAGTGGTTTTGACATGTTGGAGGCTAGGGATAGGTGAAGAGACGTGTTAATATAATATCCAACATCTAAGGACCACGAAATCAAGCTTAATTGATGATCAAATTGTTCAAAGAATGCAAAGGATGTGATGCCTAAAAACAGGGTATGGTTTCTTGTTTTTGTGGAGGTCAAACAAAGTGGACATGAAGAGCTGAAGCTCATCATCCAAATTCGACTATGTGTTGTTACAATTGGAAAATGATGTAAATGTAGGTCGATAAGGTTTTTTTAGATAACAATAAGCAGTTTGAGTCCTTTTTGGATTGGGACTGTTAAGTAGATTAGGTGTCTTTATGTAATAAATTCCATATCTTACAGTTATGCAAGGTGTCAGTTAGTTTCAGTAGTTGGAAATTCGATGTATCTAGCCTAGAGGTAGATCATCACATGTTATAATATGTCTATTAAAGACCAAGGAGTCGAATTAGCAAAGGGTTGGAAATTTGTTAGCAAAAAGACTGTGTTTATTGTCAATGATTGTTTTCAGCTTAATACAGAGTTTCTACTTAGAAAAACCAAGATTCATAAGGAGTTCTTGTATGTTATTGTTCTAATGGCATCTTTTCAATATTCTATTGCAGTGGTGTTTTCTTATGTTACTCATAATTCATCAATGATGCTCTGACTTCCTTCATAGACAAAACTGACTGTGTGTTTCACTGTTCTACATGTGTATTCCTTGACTTGAACTCTGATATGCAGTTATTTCCATGCTAGGTAGATTGTTTTGGTTTTCCTGAAGCTATTATGACTCCATAAGCCCAATGTACACTTGCTAATGTGATTTACAAATAGTTTATATCATTTATCTTCTTTTATCCCATATAGAGTTAGCCATCTACATATTTTTCAAAAATCATAAACCCTTGAGAGAGACCTCTCAGGTTGAGGAGGCTAAGCCTCAGCCAAAAGATTGGTTTGAAACAGTTACATGAGATTAACTTGATTGGCATCCTATCAGGTTTGATTTTTTGATAACACTTAGTATGGTCTTCGGGATGTTATCACTCCGTAATTTTTGAGGTTGCAGAAAAAATCACAGAGGTAACCACAGAACCACTTTGGAAGCTAGGATCTAGCCCAGCCAACTTCAGATAGGGATCTCTCTTTAAGATTTAGATTTGTTTGACTTAAGATATTAGGCTAGCTATAGTGTTTATTGTTTGTTTGTTTTGATACTATTTGGTTGATTAATGCCGGAACTTACCATTGGGATATGGAGTCAATTACTTAAATATGGAATGTTTCAGCCTTTAAATATGGATTTTACAGGCCAAGGTAGCCAAATCAATTGGATTATGTAAGATAAATGAGATGTAAAAGAAGAAAGTTTGGAGTTTTCATTAGGTAAAGAGAAATTAAGAATTAATTACTTAACTTCAGTTGAAAACATTAAAATTATTGAAAAGACGGAAATAGAGTGTATTTAAACAAATTCTAAGTCTTTACTTTATTTTGAATAATGCAGAATAGAAAACAGTGATGAATTACTTCAAAAACATATTAACACAAGAGAGAATCACTTCACAAACAATTTGACACAAGAATATTGTGAAAGAGATTACTTTATTATTGAAATGTCCACTGGCACTTGTTGGAACAGCTTTACAATAATCTTCCTTGATGCAAAAACTAACCTATACTACTTCAAATTAAGAAGTATTTATAAGCTTTGTACAAAATATCTTGATTTAAAAGATCAGGATAAATTTTGGGAATATCTAATCAACTAATTACATAATTAATACAACAATATAGGAGTGTGGATGGCTTGGCCCCAAAATGTGTTGCCTTGTTATCTATTTGTTGGGGATGAAAACCTTTTACTCAATGGTGTCATACAACTGATCCCATATTTCATCACTGAGGATAGAAAGATTGAGTAACTTTTTGTAGACTTCATCTACTTCAATATTTTCTCAAAGGTTGTCTTGTTGATGAAAATGTGTTTGATTTCATGTTTGATAGTTAAATCAAACTCCAAAGCTTGTAAGAAATATTTCCCTGTGATGTGCACTTTTATGCCTGCAAAGTTGGATTTATCTGTTGCAATAGCGTAGAGTTTCTAACAGTAATTTTCCAAGATAATTAATTTGTCATTTAGTGCTACTAACCCTAGAAATACTCTATGGTTCAGCAAATTGAACTTGATATGAAATCTATGGACAGTTGTTTCCAAATTATGACATTTAGTTTCCAATTGGATCATCAAATTTCTTTTTTGCAACACTTCCTTAATATCTAGGATAGTCTTTGTCTTGTCTACAATCTGGATTTGTTCTAATTCTGATCTGGTCTTTGAATTCAACACTTTAATCATGGTTGGCCTCACCTAGTTTTTGTCCTAGTGTTGTTTTGACTTGTTCTATTGATGACTTGCACCTGTCAATTAACTCTTATTGCTCAAAAATTATCTGAATGGATGGCCAAATTTCAGTTATGGCTTGATTTATTTCCAGCCAAACATTCTCCTTATCTTGTGCCAAAGTTTGAGCCATCAGTGACTCATTTTCTAGTTGTTCAATATTCTTGGAAATCTGGTGAGATTTATGCATCTCAACTACATAGAGGGTGTCATTTTTTTATCTTTTGTCCTTATAGATTCTTTAGTTTATCATGTATCTTTTCATTCTCTTGTCTTTGAAGAGATAGGTCCTGCATAACTTTTCTCAAATCACTTGATGCTGATGTCGAATCCCCGGTTGTCCCTACAATTGCAATTGGTATGGCTATCACTAGAGCTATGGGTAATTGTTCAACCTATTCTTTTTCCTTCAATAATTTTTCTATTTGCTCCTCTATATTCTTAATCAATACATTTTTCTCAATAATCAGCTTGAGCATTTCTTCTTTATGCTTCTCATTTTCTTCTATTTCTTTTGCTTGTGGATTCTCTGTAGATGGTAATTTAAGTTTCTTCCTAAGTGCTTCTATCTATGCATTATTTCTCTTCAAAAATTCTTCCACTGCTTTGACATCAATGGGATCATAACCCATCTTGATCACCAAGTCCACCAACGATTTGATTTTGTTGTCCTTTGCCAATGAGGATATTTTCTACAGCTTTAACTGTGTCTGGAAATTGTTGAGGGATGTCCTTAATTTTGAAACTGCCATAGTTGTGTTGGTCATGGTAGAGAAAATCATTTCTCCAAACTGTCTATGCATATCCATTTCATCTATAGGATGTATTTTCTTCTCATCAAATGAAAAAATAGTCTTCTTGTATTCTGAAGGGGTTTTAGGAAATCGCACTTGAGCCTGTAAGAATGCCATTTGCATTCTTCCTTTCTCACTATCAAATGTTGTTAATAATCTATGCTAGGAAGTATAGGTCTACTTCCAAAACTTAGCATATGTGTAAACCTTGATTGATTCATTCTTCTTCTTAATTTCCAAAAACTTACTGAAGATGTTGGGATCATCAGGGTTGTCACCCAATTCTGTTGATTGTAATATTTCTGAAGGATTTTGTGAGGTCGAGAAGGATGGAGTATCAGGGAAAATTTCATCTGGACTTGTCGAGACCTATGAACCAATCATGACAATGGTGTCCTTTCGTTCATCATTTTGAATGGTGTCTGTTTTGGGGTTTGTCTTCTACCTTTTCTGATAAGTGATGAATTCTTTGGCACTAATTTTTGTAACTGTTGAAGATGTTTTTTCTCTTTTTATTTTGTTTTGTTTATCTTGAGGCACTGGAGTTTGGTAGGTGGTTGTTGATAGTATCTTATCCTCTTATTATTGTAGTGTATTCTCTTCCCATTGGTCTTGATTCATAAATTTATCATTCTCTCGTCTGTGGGTATGATTGTAAGGTGTGGTTTTCTGCTCCACCCTTAAACTAGAGACTATGTTGAATGGGTCATATGACCAGGTGAAACTTGGTTGGAAATTCATCTTCTTGAGGACTAAATCTGCCTCATTCGTTGTTGCTCTAGTATCACATATGAAAGATCCCACTTGTGTCTTAATTTTAAATTGTGACTTCCTTTTACCTGAAACAAAGTGGAGTTCATCCATATTAATAATTTTCCTTATATATTCTAGATAAAAAATCCTCATTGGAACGTATTTGGACAGTTTGTAAGGATCCACTTCACGCCCATACACTCGTATTCCTGTATAATTATGGTATAGATACAAGTCTTCAGACTTGGTCTACTCACTTAGGTGTAAAATTATTTTGATCTCTGAACTGATCCTTGGCTCACTTTGACTGTTGAGAAGCCCTGCAGCTCTATGAATAAATCTATCTATGAAGTGTAAAAAATTAAACTCTGTTGAATTTCTTCTTACTAATGAGGTCCATTGTATCATTAATTGGTTGATTCCTTGATCATCTTGCTTGTGCAGTGTCATTGGAAATTTTTCACCCTACTGAAGAAGATACATGTAGACTAATACAGATGCATACTTAAATATGCCTTATGTAGTGATGTTCATCATTTTTTCATGCATATTATCAGCCAAAAATTACTTCAATTAAACATGAATGTTGGCTTATGCTTTTTGGAAAAATGGACAGAAAACCTAGAATAGGCTCATCCACCCAATGGTCTAGATAGGTATGTTTCAACCTATTAGAGTCTTATAGTCACAGTGATAAAAATTACTCTTTTCATGTTGTTAGAGTCTTGTATCAAATTATAATATTTTCAAATTAAATTTGACATGTCCTTTTATTTTCAAATGGTTCCAAGTTATTATCTAGGTGTCATTGCTACTCCCTCCACTTATTCAAGGTCACAAACAGCCATCATGCCCATTGTCATCATTTCTTGCCATAAGTCATCAAATGAGTTATTCGGTTATCATTTATGTCATAGAATCATAAAATTCATACTTTGAGAGTTAAAATTCTAAGTCATGGTCAAGGATATACATAAGATGTTCATCATTTTGAAATAGGGAGTCATGTCCTCCATTATGGTCATCATCATGGGAGTTAGCAATTAGGGAATAATTTTTTTCAAAAAGAATCAAAGTACATATGCTTCACATCGAGATGTAACACTTCCTATTGAAGAAACATTGATGCAATACAAATCACATCATCAACCACTTTTTCAAAGTACACATGATGTAATTCCTTTACAGGCCAAAAATTGATTTTATAGTTATAAAGGAGCATCTACACATTTAAAAACTTCATTGTATCCATACTAAAGCTCCAAAATATCCCCTCTACCACTTTCATACTTTCCATAGCCATCATAACTTCGAATTTTTCCACCACTTCTCTTTTCATCTACTTGTTGTGTTTCTGGAGAAAGGTTGTTGCGTTTTTCATTTGGAGAACAAAGGGAGGAAGAAAAGGTTCAGTAGTCATCTAAATTGCTCCAAATCTTATTTTGAGAATAAATCTCCTTATTTCTAAGTCTATACATCCTTTATTAACCTTATTAGACATTTTCCACCATTCCCCTTACTGAAATTCCCTCATTTTGCCATTTTTCCTCAAAAACGTAACTTGTTGCTGCTTTTCTAGCCTAAGTCTTTGTTTTGGATTTTTCACCCCTTCTTTCTCGCTCATTTCATGAAAATACACCACCATTGTCTTCATAACATCTATCCCTACCCCCCATAATTTTCTTATAATTTTTCCTACCCCCCTTCCCTCTCATTTCCCTCCTTCAAAATTCGTTGTGATTTTGACTATGTTTTTTGTCATCATTTTCAAAAGAGGTTTCTTAGCAAATGAATATGAATTTTAGAAAACCAAAGGAGGTTTTTGTTACAGAAAAACCCAGTCATAATAAACTCCTTCTTTTTTTACACAGATATCATATATTGGGAGATGTTCAACTTTCTTGGAGGCCTATTTCAGAAAATCAAATTCTCCAATTTTTCTTGTCTGTTTTAGCCATCATTTTGTGGCACAGATTCCAAGAAAATGGAAACGAATTTCCAAACACTAAGAGAGGTTTTTCTCAAAAAAATCTATATACAAAAACCTCTTCCATGTTTTTAACAGGTGTTATGGTTAAAGATATATTAGCTCGTCTTTGACCCTTATTTTTTGTTGTGCTTCTGGAGAATTTGTTGTGTTTTTGAACAGTCTGTTTTGAAACCACGTTTGAAGAGGTTAAATGATCTTTTTGAATGGTTTAAAGGATCATGAGTGTAGTGGAAATATCCAATATTCTTCACAGGTCTTCATCAACACTCAAAGCCTCATCCAAGTCATCAAAACTTCAAGCTAAACATTTTTTGTGAATCTGCTAGGATTTGTTGTGCTTCTGTGTAATTTGTTGTGTTTCTGTGTAGGAAGTTTTTTCACTGCATTTAAATGGTGAAATGTAAAATTAGGTCAATGTAATAGTTGTCTCATGATTTTATCTAATGTAAATGGGTTTGTTAAACATTATTACTGTAAATAATCTTGTGATTAATGCCTCGAGAGATATTCTCAATTAATTAGCTAAAAAAGGGGAAAGTTGTTTATAACTTCCCTAGGATTTGGAAATGAGTAGATAGGTGAATGAATCAGTTGCTATGGATAAGGATTCGACCCCTTAGAGGGGAATTTTGCTTTTTATTCTATATATTTTGCAACATAAGTGTATTGAAGGGTTGACTAATGAAGAATTTGAGGTTTTGAGAGATATTTTGTTCTTGTTGTAGACAATTATAATACACGGAACAACTTATTTGCATATGTGAGATTATTGCAATTGATTCATTGGTATGTGTATGTTATTTTCTCAGTTTTGTCACCTTATTTATTTTTTTAATGAATTATTTCCATTTCCATCAGTGTTTTTTCATCTAATGGATAAAATCTCAAGTTGAAGGAAAAATTCAGTTTACATGCTCTGTTAGTATTTGGTCTTATTCAATTTGTTAAATATGTCTTTCTAAACGAGAAAAATCATCTTATATGTTTGTTCTTTTCCTCACTTTTCCTCTTACCATCTCTATCTATACTACGACAGACAAACCCCATACTATTCATTCAGCTCACCTTGACTTACATATTCCCATTACATATTCTTTGTGATCAGGGTTTAGCCAAGACCTCATACCTAATTTCTCAGAAGTCTCTCTCTTCATCCCTTCCCCACACAATCAAACATATTTTCCTGAACTTAACACCTAGCCTAAAACCCTAATCATGTTAGCCATCCTTTGGTTGATTTTAGAGAGCCCTCTCTGATTTGGTAGGGCTAGCTGCCAAGCCAAAAGTTTGGTCTGTGGTTACCTCTTTGGTTTCCTTTCTCAACCTTGGGAAACTAAGGAGTGCTAACAGTTTGGCGCCAATGCTAGGGAGAGAAAGGTCACATTTTCCCCGTGTGCAAACGACAAGGATCAGATCTGATTTTTGATGGTGGAATGTGATCAGATACATGAAGGTTGAATCATTCACTTGGCGACTCCAACTTGATCCAAGACTCCACTGGCAGCAGGATCCACAAATTGAGATGAGTTCTCAATCCGGAAGGTGTGCTCCTATGCATCGAGGTCATGTTCCAGGCTTTCCAAATTGTATGCCTCGAGTAGATTGGTTAACATACTTGCCAAAATTCAAATATGGAAAAGGTGATGATGCTACACTTCATTTAATAATATTTCATATGCATGTGCATAAGATGAGGATTAATTTTCATGAATATTGTTTAATGAAGATGTTCATGATCACATTAGAAGAAAAAACATGGTTTGGGCATGATATCTTACCTCATGCTTGTATTTATTCTCTCAAGGATTTTCACTCAGTATCTTTTCAGAAGTATAGAGAAGCCTACCCTTATTTGCTTTTGATTGAGGATTGTTGTGATCAATTTGAAAATTTTATTCAAGAGCTGGAAAGTGCTTATGGCGATGAAGAGTTTATGGATGATGAAATCTTGGATGCTTTGAATGTAAACCATTTTCACCACCATGAGAAGATAATGGATTCTACCCTGGATGATAGTGAACTTGAGCAAAATTATTCAAAAGATGACATTGATCTTCCATCTTCCGAAGTTGATGATAATTTGCAGCAGTTTTTCCAATCTTCAAGCAATTAAGAAATGTATGAAGATGTTCTTTCTAGCTACCCTTCATTTTTTTCCTCTTCTGAGTTTTTAATTCATGAGGAAATATGTGCATATTAGAATTTTGAGTGTGCTTGTTTAGAAACTCTAGAGAGTCATGATTTATCCGTTGAGTTTAAAAATAGTGTACAATGGGTTTATTATCTTGAGTTTGATGAATATGTTCAGCAGCCCTCAAATGACCAAGATATAGAATTTTTTAAAATCCAAGAATTTTCTCTTTCTGTTATACATGAAAATACACTTGTAGATATTTGGGTTGATGTTGATTTGGCTAGATCAATTGAAGATTTGCAAGAACATACAACTCTTGTCTCTGATCTGGATGATATGGAAGATCACATTGTTGCATTTCCATTTAAGAGGGATCAACCAAATGAAAAAGAAAAATAAGCCATTATATTCAAATGCATCTCCCTTCTTTTTGTTGATCCATAAGATGTAATGTTTCATGATTATCAAGACCCCTTGGACAGTCTTTTGGAAGCATCAGAAAAATTAGAGTTTGTTTTATTCACCAACATAATTTTTGGACTCAGGTTTCATTTTGAGTTGCCATTTACTAAATATTTCTTTATACCTGGTGGAGTTGAATACAAGCATCATTCAAGTAGTCATGTACGTGATTGGTTACATTGGATCTTAGACTTCACTTGATCAAATCGATTATAGATCAGTTAGAGTAGGTAAGGTGTGATGAATAATCTCAACATTTTGAGCCTCTTTTCAGTGTCAATTTCCAATAGATTTTCAGGTGATGGTACAGTTCAGTTTTCAGTTTTAATTTGAGTCAGTTTGAATATTGTAGCTGCAATGACTCCATTGCCCAATGAACAATGCTACTTGGTATACGATGTTCCTGACACCTCCTAAAGGAGTTGCCATCCCCATTGGAGCCAATGTTAGAGTCTTATAGTCATAGTGATCAAAATTACTCTTTTCATTTTCTTAGAGTCTTAGGTAAAATTATAACATTTTCAAATTAAATTTGACATGTCTTTTGATTCTCAAATCGTTCCAAGTTATTGTCTAGGTTTCATTGCTACTCCCTCCACTTATTTAGGGTCACAAACAGCCATCATGATCATTGTCATCATTTCCTATCTTAAGTCATCAAATGAGTTAATTGGTCATCATTTCGGTCATATAATCAAAAAATGCATACTTTTAGAGTTAAAATTCTAATTCTTGGTCAAGGATGTGAATAAGATGTTCATCATTTTGAAATAGGGAGTCATGTCCTCCATTATCGTCATCATCATGGGAGTTAGCAATTAGGGAATAAAGTTTTTTCAAAAATAATCAAAGTACATCGGCTTCAAATAGAGATGTAACACTTCCTATTAAAGAAACATTATTGTAGTACAAATCACATCATCAACCACTTTGTCAAAGTACACATGATGTCATTCCTTTATGAGCCAAAAATTGATTTTCTAGTTGTAAAGGAGCATCTAAACATTTCAAAACTTCATTGTATCCTTAAAAAATTTCCAAAGTCTCACCTCTACCACTTGTATACTTTCCATAGCCATCATAACTTCGAATTTTTCTACCACTACTCTTTTCATCTGCTTGTTGTATTTCTGGAGAAAGGTTGTTGCATTTTTCATTTGGAGACCAAAGAGAGGAAGAAAAGGTTCAGTTGTCATCTCAATTGCTCCAAAGCTTATTTTGAGAATAAATCTTCTTATTTATAAGTCTATATATCCTTCATTAACCTTATTATACATTCTCCACCATTCCCCTTACTGAAATTCCCTCATTTTGCCATTTTTCCTCAAAAACCTAACTTATTGTTGTGTTTCTAGCCTAAGTCTGTGTTTTACCTTTTTCACCCCTTATTTCTCGTTCATGTCATGAAAATCCACCACCATTATCTTCCTAACATCTATCCCTACCCCCCATAATTTTCTTATAACTTTTCCTACCCTCCTTCCGTGGCATTTCCCTCCTTCAAAATATTTTGTGCTTTTGATTTTGTTTTTTGTCATCATTTTCAAAAGATGTTTATAACCCAATGAAGATGAATTTTAAAAAACCAAAGGAGGTTTTTGTTACGGAAAAAACCCAATCATAATAACCTCATTATTTTTTTACACAGGTATCATATATTGGGATATATTCAACTTTCTTGGAGGCATATTTCAGAAAATCAAATTCTCCAAATTTTTCTTTTATGTTTTAGTCATCATTTTGTGGCACGAATTACAAGAAAATGGAAACGAATTTCCAAACACTGAGAGAGATGTTTCTCAAAAACAACTTTATCTACAAAAACCTCTTCAATTTTTGTAACAGGTGTTATGGTTAAAGATATATCAGTTCATATTTGACCCCTATTTTTCGTTGCGCTTCTAGAGAATTTGATGTGTTTCTGAATAGTCAGTTTTGAAACCAAGTTTGAAGAGGTTAAATGATGTTTTTGAATGATTTAATGGCTCTTGGGTGTAGTGGACATCTCCAAGTTTCTTCACAGGTCTTCATCAACACTCAAAACCTCATCCAAGTCATCAAAACTTCAAGCCAAACATTTGTTGCGCTTCTGCTAGGATTTGTTGTGCTTCTGTGTAATTTGTTGTGTTTTTGTGCATGAATCTTTTTCACTGCATGTAAATAGTGAAAAGTAAAATTAGTTCGACGTAATAGTTGTATCATGATTTTATATTATGTAAATGGTTTTGCTAAACATTATTATTGTAAATAATCTTGTAATTAATGCCTTGAGATATAATCTCAATCAAATAGCTAAAAAGGGGGAAAGTTGTTTATAACTTCCCTGGGATTTTGCAATGAGTACATAGGTTAATGAATCAGTTTCTATGGATCAGGATTCGACCCCTTAGAGAGGAATTCTGCTTTTTATTCTATATATGTTGCAATGTAAGTGTATTGAAGGGTTGGCTAATGAAGTATTTTAGGTTTTGAGAGATATTTTGTACTTGTTGCAGACAACTATAATACAGGGAACAACTTATTGGCATATGTGATATTCTTGTAGTTGATTCATTAGTATTTGTATGTTATTTTCTCGATTGTGTCAACTTCTTTATTGTTTTGATGAATTATTTCCATTTCCATCAGTGTTTTTTTCATCTAATGAATAAAATCTCAAGTTGGAGGCAGAATTTATTTTACATGCTCTGCTAGTATTTGGCCTTATTCAATTTGTTAGATATCTCTTTCTAAAAGAGAAAAATCATCTTAGATTCTTGTTCTTTTCCTCACTTTTCCTCTTACCATCTATATCTATACTACGGTAGACAAACCCCATACTATTCATTCTGCTCACCTTTCCTTACATACTCCCATTAGAATATTCTTTGTGATCAGAGTTTAGTCAAGACCAAATACCTAATTTCTCAGAAGTCTCTCTCTTCATCCCTTCCCCACACAATCAAACATATTTTCCTGAACTTAATACCTAGCCTAAAAACCCAATCATCTCAACCATCCTTTGGTTGATTTTAGAGAGCCCTCTCGAATTCGGTAGGGCTAGCTTCCAAGTTAAAAGTTTGGTCTATTCTTACCACTCATCACTAGTGTATTTGTCAGCTAGACTAAATACAACTAGTTCAACTAAGTTAAACAAGACACAACTCCACCAACTATCTCATCAACTCCACCAAACTCTGCCACATGAGTTCTAACTGAAGTCAACCATGCAATAGCTCAACTAACCCATAGGAAATTTGAATTTCCTTCTGCCGGCTGCATGTGCCACATCTGTAGCTCGAACTGAAGTGCTCCAAGAGGATAAGATAATGTTTATAGTGTAAATATTATTAAGGGTTAATAATATTTGACTGTTCTATTTTTAGCCCGGCAGTCTAAAAATAGAAACCGCCCAATGTCTAAAAATAGAGGTCCATCTATTTTTATCAACTCGACCAATCATCCATAAATAGCATCCTGCAACTCATAGACCATGATCCATATGTCTAAAATATATTCAAAATACCTTACAAAATCACTATGGCTCCTCACCTATTTTGGTGATCACTTTCAACTAGAGTTTAGGAAAGATGTTTCAGATGCCTTCATTGTTTCAATCATATCTTAAACACTCCTCTCAACAAGAGAAGGACCACTTTGTAGCTGTGACATGCAACTCCATGCATCACGCCCTCACCTTCACAAGCGCCATGCAACTCTGCATGTGGAGACATGTAACTCATGCATTCACCATGCACTTTCGTACGCCTATGCAAACTCATGGGCACTGGTGCACTCCATGCATGCACTGTCACACTCCTTGCATGCAATATTCTCAAAATAAAGGCCTCCAAACAACTCAATCAGTCTGATGCGCCATGCAACTCCATGCATCTATCATCAAATTCTTCGACTTCTGCTGGTACCAACTGCACATGTCATCAAGAACCACTGCGCTGTTGAACTCTTGCACCCATGCACTTTGCACTTGCTGTCAACTCTGATTCGCGCTCCAGTATCCGACACTGTCACTTTGATCTGCCTGCATCAATCCAACTGATCATGCTACTGCTGCGCTGTGGGCACCTCGTAGCCAGGTTCAATTCATGAGATCCACACTATCTCATGAATCCTGCCCAGAAATCTCCTCTTGGGATTATTCATGCATGTCGCCCCACCTCTCACCTGGTGGTATAGCTGCATGCACTCCCTCTGCCCATCTGGCACGAAATTTCTCTGCATGAGTGGTTTCTTCCACTCCATGATCCTCTTCTTGTGGCTGCTCCACATCCCAATGTTCACTATTACCTGCATGCAAAACTTGCTCCCTCTCAAGCATCAGTTGCATGTCTTTCTTGCACTTCCCAACAGTAGGAAGCTCCGTAGACATCCCATCTACTTCAAGTCTGTAGAGATTCTTTGCTCGAATCCCAACCTTCTTGACTTGTCCTGTTGCCTTGTGCCGAAGGAAAAATTTTCCTTCACTGAAGACAACTTCATACCCTTTATCCTCTAACATTGCGAATGAGATCAAATTCTTCTTTAAACCTGGAACATGCACTACATCTTGTAAAAGAATGAGTTTACCTGACTCCCTCTGAAAGGTTATGGTACCAATGCCGGTCACATTGTATCATCCATTGTCACCCAACTCAACATGCAACTGGATATCTTTCTCCACTAAGTTGCTGAAAAGATTCACATCTCCCGTCATGTGAAAGGAAGCGCTCACTCAACTCGGGCACTCAACAAACTCGCTTGTTCTTCTTCTTCGGTGATTAATTTGTATGTGAATGTCCATGATCGTGACAAGAAAAACACTTCGCACTTTGGACATGTCACGCTTTTCACCATCCGCATTTGAGGCTTCAGAAGCATTCTTTCTCGCTTCTTCCTTCCTTGCTTTGGCAGCCAAAGCGTAATCTTCTTCATCAGATGCCTTTGATGAAGATCCATCTCTGGTACTCCGCCTTATCTCCTCTTGCACAAGATCCGACCAAAGTCACTCCCATCCTGGAAATTTCTCCCGACCATTGACAGAATCCTAATAGGCATGCCAACTCTTCATAAGCCCAAGGAGAGCCAAGCTCACCAATTCCTCATCATCCACACTAACTCCTACACTTCCAAGCTCATCCCTGCAGTGGATAAACTTTGTCAAGTATACCGGAATAGTGTCATTCTTCTCCATCTTTATTTTCCTGAGTTTATCCTTGAGCGCCAACTTCCTCTGGTCGCTCTTGCTTTGGAATAAATCTGTCAACGCTTTCCACATCAAGTATGGAGAAGCTTTTCCATGCATGTTGGATACAATGTGATCCTTCACGCCCTCCAACAGAATCCTTCGACACCTTGTTGTCTTCTTTTGCCAAGCCTCAACCAAGGCTGCATCGCTAGGCTTTGGAACTTCAGCATCTATGAACTCCTTCAGCCCATTGTCATCGAGCACCGCCTCCATCCTATATCTCCATGCAATATAATTCAATCTGCCTTCAAGAGCATACTCCAATCGCAATCCTTGATAAGAAATTTTGACTTCAACACCAAGAAAACACTGCTGCAAATTCGAATTCCAAATTCTGCTGCAAATTCGAATTCCACCAGCTCAAAACTCAACCGCTTCCGATCTAATGTGAGAAAAAAGTATTTCTAGCACAGAGATCGACTGTAGGGGCATTTACTGGATATATCACCTTTCAAAGAAAGGATGGATCCATAGGCTACCTGGCCCGCTTACAGACTCTGTCTACCGAAATAAATTGTAATCACTGTAATAGATCCGATGATCAATTTCGCTCTGATACCATGTAGAAATTTGAATAATAGCTGAATTATTCACCGAGATTATCCTGATTACACACTATTTAAGCCTCATGCATAATACATAACCTCTTCTACAATTGATCATCAATTTGCGGAAATAGAAGCAGTCGCATGCGCACATTAAAACATAATCAAGCACACATATAACACAGTATGTAATGGGGAAATCTTACAGCTGAAAACCCCCAACTATCTGTATATTACAATGATAGAGAACATGTAACAATACATAGCACACAGCATTCTCACATATCACAAGATTATCTTCCAAAGCATACACAACCAGTCGTATCCTAACAAGCTACAAGTTCAACGCCTCCACTGCTTGCCTCGCCTCACTCAAATCTGCATAGTAGGCTATTGAGATCCTAATTCAAATCCCTGGATTGTATTGCGAACTTCGCTTGGAAATCTCCATCAATGTGTGTTCAAATCTCATGCATAGCCAATAGTCACAACTGATAGTACACTCACCCTTTCACCCACCTCTAACATTGGTCTCCACTGAACTGTCCATGCATTGTAGTTAACTGATGCGTTCTTTAGTTGATTTATGAGTTAATCATTAGTGAATTAATTAATAATTAATTCACACCACTTCATCACTAGTGTATTTATCAGTTAGACTAAATACAACTAGTTCAACTAAGTTAAATCGAACACAACTCCACCAACTGTCTCATCAACTCCACCAAACTCTGCCACATGAGTTCTAACTGAAGTCAACCATGCAATAGCTCAACTAACCCATAGGAAATTTGAATTTCCTTCTGCCAGCTGCATGTGCCACATCTGTAGCTCGAACTGAAGTGCTCCAAGAGGATAAGATAATGTTTATAGTCTAAATACATATACACATGGTTATTTCATCGTTCACGCTTTAGCCCGGCGCTAAAAAATAGGAGAAACCGCCAATGCTCCAGAAAGAGGTCCATCTATTTTTACCAACTCGACCAATCATCCATAAATAGCATCCTACAACTCATAGACCATGATCCCTATGTCTAAAAATAGACTTTGCGACAAAATCACTTGTGTGGCCCCCACCTAGTTTTGGTGATCACTTTCCAACTAGGATTAGGAAAGACGTTTCAGGATGCCTCCTTCACTGTTTGTTGTTGCAATCTTCAACACTCCCTCTCAACAAGAAAGGATTGTCTTTGCATGCGACATGCAACTCCATGCATTTGCCCTGCAACCTTCACAAGCGCCATGCAACTCCATGCAAGTGACATGCAACTCCATGCATTCGCCATGTACCCTTTGCATGCGCCATGCAAACTCATGCATGCACCATGCAACTCCATGCATGCACCATGCACCCTTTGCATGCAATATCTCCAAAACAGAAAGGCCTCCAAACAACTCAATCAGTCTGATGCGCCATGCAACTCCATGCATCTATCATCAAAGTCTTCGACTTCTGTTGGTACCAATTGCACATGTCATCAAGAACCACTACGCTGTTGAACTCTTCCACCCATGCACTTTGCACTTGCTGTCAACTCTGAACCATGCTACGCAGATTCGACACCGTCACTTTGATCTCACTGATCAATCCACCGATCATGTATTTGCGCTATGGGCACTTATAGCTAGTTCAATTCAGAGATCCACACCAATCCTGTTAACTTCATTTGCACCTCTCTTGGATTAATCATATGCCGCCCACCTTCCACCTTCAGGGTATAGTCGCATGCACTCCCTCTACCCATCTGGCACGAAATTTCTTTGCATGAGTGGTTTCTTCCACTCCATGATCCTCTTCTTGTGGCTGCTCCACATCCCGAGGTTCACTGTTACCTGCATGCAAAACTTGCTCCCTCTCAAGCATCAGTTGCATGTCTTTCTTGCACTTCCCAACAGTAGGAAGCTCCGTAGACATCCCATCTTCTTCAAGTTTGTAGAGATTCTTTTCTCGAATCCCAACCTTCTTGACTTGTCCAGTTGCCTTGTGCCGAAGGAAAACTTTTCCTTCACTAAAGACAACTTCATACCCTTTATCCTCTAACATTGCGACTGAGATCAAATTCTTCTTTAAACCTGGAACATGCATTACATCTTGTAAAATAATGAGTTCACCTGACTCCCTCTGAAAGGTTACGGTACCAATGCCGGTCGCATTGTATCGTCCATTGTCACCCAACTCAACATGCAACTGGAGATCTTTCTCCACCAAGTTACTGAAAAAATTCGCATCTCCCGTCATGTGAAAGGAAACGCCACTATCAAAATACCACCCTGATCCCAATGCACTAGACACCATGCATGCAATCAATGAGAAGTCTAGCTCAAATTGTGAAGCAAGAGCCTCACCAGCTGCAGCTCCAACAGCCTGCTTGTTCTTCTTCTTCTGTGGACAATTCGTGGCGTAATGTCCATGATCGTGACAGTGAAAACACTTCATTTTGGACATGTCACGCTCTTTACCATCCGCACCGGATTGAGAAGCATTCTTCTTGCCCTTCCCCTTCCTTGCTTTGGCAGCCAAAGCACAATCTTCTTCATCATATGCCTTTGATGAAGATCCATCTATGGTACTCCGCCTTATCTCCTCTTGCACAAGATCCGACCAAAGTCGCTCCCATCCTGGCAATTTCTCCCGACCATTGACAGAATCCTGATAGGCATGCCAACTCTTAGGAAGCCCAAGGAGAGCTAAGCTCACCAATTCCTCATCATCCACACTAACTCCTACACTTCCAAGCTCATCCCTGCAGTGGATAAACTTTTTCAAGTATACCGGAATAGTTTCATTCTTCTCCATCTTTATTTTCCTGAGTTTATCGTTGAGCGCCAACTTCCTCTGGTCGCTCTTGCTTTGGAATAGATCTATCAACGCTTTCCACATCAAGTATGGAGAAGCTTTTCCATGCATGCTGGATACAATGTGATCCTTCACGCCCTCCAACAGAATCCTTCGACACCTTGCTGTCTTCTTTTGCCAATCCTCAGCTTGAGCAGCATCATTAGGCTTTGGAACTTCAGCATCTATGAACTCCTTCAGCCCATTATCATCTAACACCGCCTCCATCCTATCTCTCCATGAAATATAATTCGAGCTGCCTTCAAGAGCATACTCCAATCGCAATCCTTGATAAGACATTTTGACTTCAACACCAAGAAAACACCGCTGCAAATTCGAATTCCAAATTCTGCTGCAAATTCGAATTCCACCAGCTCAAAACTCAACCGCTTCCGATATAATGTGAGAAAAAATTATTTCTAGCACAGAGATCAACTATAGGGGCATTTACTGGATATATCACCTTTCAAAGAAAGGATGGATCCAGAGGCTACCTGGCCCGATACAGACTCTATCTACCGAAATAATCGTAATCACTGTAATAGATCTGATGATCAATTCTACTCTGATACCATGTAGAAATTTGAATAATAGCTGAATTATTCACCGATATTATCCTGATTACACACTATTTAAGCTTCATTCATAATACATAACCTCTTCTACAATTGATCATCAATATGCGGAAATAGAAACAATCACATGCGCACATAAACACAATAATCAAACACACATATGACACAGTATGTAATGGGGAAAGCAATAGCTGAAAACCCCCAACTATATGTATATTATAATGATAGAGAACATGTAACAATCATAGTACAATACTCCTCACAAGTACTCAGTACTATCTCCAAAAGTTACACACAAACTAGCTCGAGATACGAACAAGTCACAGGGTTAAAACTCCTCAGCATTGCCTTTTATCTCTTCTTGATCAAGATGAGAATGAATGAGATCCAAGTTCGAATCCCCTTGGCTTGTACTGCGCAATCCTCATTGGCAATCTCAATCGATGTGTGTGCAAATCTCATGCACAGTTATAGTCACAACTGATAGTAGACTCACCCTTTCACCCACCTCTAACACTGGTCTCCACTGAACTGTCCATGCATTGCAGTTAACTGATGTATTCTTTAGTTGATTTATGAGTTAATAATTAGTGAATTAATTAATAATTAATTCACACCATTCATCACTAGTGTATTTATCAGTTAGACTAAATACAACTAGTTCAACTAAGTTAAACCGAACACAACTCCACCAACTGTCTCATCAACTCCACCAAACTCTGCCACATGAGTTCTAATTGAAGTCAACCATGCAATAGCTCAACTAACCCCTAGGAAAAGCGTATTTCCTTCTGTCAGCTGCATGTGCCACATCCAAGCATCAAACTGAAGTGCTCCAAGAGGATAAGATAATGTTTATAGTCTAAATATTATTAAGGGTTAATAATATTTTACTGTTCTATTTTTAGCCTGGAAGTCTAAAAATAGAAACCGCCCAATGTCTAAAAATAGAGGTCCATATATTTTTACCAACTCGACAAATCATCCATAAATAGCATCCTGCAACTCATAGACCATGATCCATATGTCTAAAAATAGACATAGTCTAAAAATAGACTTTGCGACAAAAATCACTTGTGTGGCCCCCACCTAGTTTTGGTGATCACTTTCCAACTAGGATTAGGAAAGATGTTTCAGGATGCCTCCTTCACTGTTTCTTGTTGCAATATTCAACAATTCATTCAACTCACCTTGCCTTACATACTCCCATTGCCATATTCTCTGTTATCAGGGCTTAGCCAAGACCTAATACCTAATTTCTCGGAAGTCTCTCTCTTCATCCCTTCCTGATAAAATCAAACATATTTTCCTGAACTTAATACCTAGCCTAAAACCCTGATCATCTCAGCCATCCTTTGGTTGATTTTAGAGAGCCCTCTCTGATTTGGTAGGCTAGTTGCCAAGTCAAAAGTTTGGTCTGTGGTTACCTCTTTGGTTTCCTTTCTCAGCCTTGGGAGACTAAGGAGTACTAAAATTTTGGTGTCATTGTCGGGGAGAGAAAGTTCACATTTTCCTTGTGTGTGAATGACAAGGATCATATGTGATTTTTTATGGTTGATAGTGATCAGAAACATGAAGGTTGAATCATTCACCTAGCGACTCCAACTTGATCCAAAGACTCTACTAGCAGCAGGATCCAGAAATCAAGATGAGTTCTCAATCTGGAAGGTATGCTCCTATATATCGAGGTCGTGTTACAGTCTTTCCAAATTGTATGCCTTAGGTAGATTGGAAAACATACTTGCAAAAATTCAGAGATGGAAAAGGTGATGATGCTACACTTCATTAATAAGATTTCATATGCATGTGCTCAAGCCGAGGATTAATTTTCATGAAGATTGTTTAATGAAGATGTTCATGATCACATTAGAAGAAAAGCATGGTTTTGGTATGAAATCTTGCCTCCTGCTTGTATTTATTCTCTCAAGTATTTTCACTCAATATTTTTTTAGAAGTATAGAGAAGCCTATCCTTCTTTGCTTTTGATTGAGGATTGTTGTGATCACTTTGAAAACTTTATTCAAGAGTTGGAAAGTGATTGTGGCAATGTAGAGTTTATGGATGATGAAATCTTGGATGCTTTGAATGACAACCATTTTCACCACCATGAGAAGATCATGGATTTTACCTTGGATGACAGTGAACTTGAGCAAAATTCTTCAAAAGATGACATTTATCTTCCATCTTCCGAAGTTGATGATAATTCGCAGCAGTATTTCCAATCTTCAAGTGATTAAGATATATATGAATGTTTTATTTCTAGTTTCCATTCATTCCTTTCCTCTTCTGAGTTTTTAATTTGGGAGGAAATATGTGCAAATCAGAATTTTGAGTGTGCTTTTTTATAAACTCTAGAGATTCATGATTTATCCGTTGAGGTTAAAAACAGTGTACAACAGGTTTGTTGTCTTGAGTTTGATGAATATGTTCAACAACATTCAAATGATAAATATATAGAATATATAGGTTTGTTGTCTTTATGATATACATGAAAAGCCACTTGTAGATATCTGTGTTGATGCTTATTTGGCTACCTACATTGAAGATCTGCAATAACATACAAATATTATCTCTAATTTGGATGGTATGGAAGATCACATTGCTACATTTCCATTTAACAGGGATCAACCAAATGAAGAAGAAAAAATAGTCATTGTATTAAAAGGCATCTCCCTTCTTTTTGCTGATCCATAAGAGGTAATGTTTCATGATTTTCAAGACCCGTTGGGCAGTCTTTCGGAAGCATCAGAAAAATTAGAGTTTGTTTTATTCACCAACATAATCTTTGGACTCAGGTTTCATTTTTAGTTTCCATTTACTAAATCTTTCTTTATACCTGGTGGAGCTAAATACAAGCATCAGTCAAGTATTCATGTACTTGATTGGTTACACTGGATCTTCGACTTCATTTGATGAGATCGCTTATAGATCAGTTAGAGTAGGTAAGGCTTGATGAATAAGCTCAACATTCTGAGCATATTTTTCAGTGTCAGTTTCTAGTAGAGTTGCAGTTAATGGTACAATTCAATTTTTAGTTTAATTTGAGTTAGTTTAAATATTGTAGCTGCAGTGACTCCATTTCCCAATGAACAAGGCTACCTGGTCGACTATGTTCCTGACACCTAAAGGAGTGAAATCCCCATTGGAGAAAATGTTAGAATCTTATAGTAATAGTGATCAAAATTACTCTTTTCATGTTGTTAGAGTCTTAGGTCAAATTATAATATTTTCAAATTAAATTTGACATGTCTTTTGATTTTCAAATGGTTCCAAGTTATTGTCTAGGTGTCATTGCTACTCACTCCACTTATTCAAGGTCCCAAACAACCATCATGGTCATTGCCATCATTTCCTACCATAAGTCATCAAATGAGTTAGTTGGTCATCATTTAGGTCATATAATCATAAAATGCATAATTTTAGAGTTAAAATTCTAAGTCATGGTGATGGATATGCATAAGATGTTCATCATTTGAAATAGGGAGTCATGTCATCCATTATGCTCATCATCATGGCAGTTAGAAATTAGGGAATAAAGTTTTTCAAAAATAATCAAAGTACATTTTCTTCACATGGGGATGTAACACTTCCTATTGAAGAAACATTGTTGTAGTATAAATCACATCATCAAACACATTGTCAAAGTACACAAGGTGTCATTCATTTATGAGCCAAAAATCAATTTTCTAGTTATAAAGGAGCATTTACACATTTCAAAACTTCATTGTATCCTTAAAAAGGCTCAAAAATCTCCCCTATACCACTTTAATACTCTATGTAGCCATCATAACTTCAAATTTTTCCACCACTGCTCTTTTCATCTTCTTGTTGCGTTTCTGGAGAAAGGTTGTTGCGTTTTTCATTTGGAGACCAAAGGGAGGAAGAAAAGGTTTAGTTGACATATCAATTGCTTAAAATATTATTTTTAGAAGAAATCTACTTATTTCTAATTCTATACATTCTTCATTAACCTTATTATACATTCTCCACCATTATCCTTACTGAAATTCCCTCATTTTGCCATTTTTCCTCAAAAACCTAGCTTGTTGTTGTGTTTCTAGCCTAATTATGTGTTTTTCCTTTTTCACCCCTTATTTCTCGCTCATTTCACAAACATCCACCATAATTATCTTCCTAACATCTATCATTGCCCCCCATAATTTTCTTAGAATTTTTCCTACCCCCCTTCCCTCTCATTTCCCTCCTTCAAAATTCGTTGCGCTTTTGACTCTATTTTTTGTCATCGTATTAAAAAGAGATGACTGACAAAATGAATATGATTTTTAGAAAACCAAAGGAGGTTTTTGTTAAGGATAGACCCAGTCACAATATCCTCCTTCAGTTTCTACACAGGTATAATAGATTGGGATATATTCAACTTTCTTGGAGGCCTATTTCAGAATATCAAATTGTCCAATTTTTCTTGTCTAGTTTTGCCATCATTTTGTGGCATGGATTCCGTGCAAATCGAAACTAATTTAAAAACATTGAGAGAAGAGTTTCTCAAAAACAACCTTATATACAAAAACCTCTTCCTGGTTTGTAAAATGTGTTATGGTTAAAGAGATATCAGTTCATCTTTGACCCCTATTTTTCGCTACGCTTCTGGAGAATTTGTTGTGTTTCTGAACAGTCAATTTTGAAACCAAGTTTGAAGAGGTTAAATGATGTTTTTGAATGGTTTAAAGGCTCCTGGGTGTAGTGGACATATCCAAGTTTCTTCATAGGTCTTCAGCAACACTCAAAACCTCATTCAAGTCATCAAAACTTCAAGCCAAACATTTATTGCACTTCTTCTAGGATTTGTTGTGTTTTTGTGTAATTTGTCGCGTTTATGTGCATGAAGATTTTTCACTGCATGTAAATGGTGAAATGTAAAATTATATCGATGTAATATTTTTCTCATGATTTTATCTGATGTAAATGGTTTTTTTTAACATTATTATTGTAAATAATCTTGTAATTAATGCCTTGAGAGATAATCTCAATCGGTTAGCTAAAAAAGGGGAAAGTTTTTTCTAACTTCCCTAGGATTTGGCAATGAGTAGATAGGTGAATGAATCAGTTGCTATGTATTAGGATTCGACCCCTTAGAGGGGAATTCTGCTTTTTCATCTATATATGCTCCAACCTATGTGTATTCAAGGGTTGACTAATGAATAATTTGAGGTTTTGAGAGATATTTTGGACTTGCAAACAATTATAATATAGGGAACAACTTATTGGCATATGTGATATTCTTGTAATTGATTCATTGGTATTTGTATGTTATTTTCTCAATTGTGTCACCTTCTTTACTGTTTTGATGAATTATTTCCATTTCCATCGGTTTTTTTTCATCTAATAAATAAAATCTCAAGTTGAAGGCAGAATTCATTTTACATGCTCTGCTAGTATTTGGTCTTATTTAATTTGTTATACATGTCTTTCTAAAGGAGATAAATCATCTTAGATGCTTATTATATTCTTCACTTTTCCTCTTACCATATCTATCTATACTACGACAGACAAACCCCATACTAGTCATTCAGCTCACCTTGCCTTATATACTCTCATCAGCATACTCCTTGTGATCAAGTTTTAGCCAAGACCTAATACCTAACTTCTTAGAGGTCACTCTCTTCATCCCTTCCCCATAGAATCAAACATTTTTTCCTGAACTTTATACCTAGCCTAAAACTCTGATCATCTCAACCATCCATTGGTTGATTTTAGAGAGCCCTCTCTGATTTGGTAGGGCTAGTTGCCAAGTCAAAAGTTTGGTTTGTGGCTACCTCTTTGGTTTCCTTTCTCAGCCTTTGGAAACTAAGGAGTGCTAACACAACCAGTTATGTAATTTGAACAAGTCGAATTCACACTCGGTATTATCAATTTTATAGTATTGGTCTGCCAAGGGCATATGGTCGATGTCTGGGGTGACAGAGGTCTTAGGGTTATCGTCGTTTGGTTTTCCAATGCTGGATTTACCGTTTCCCTTTGGAGCCATGTATGAAGATTTTGGGAAATTCAAACAATGACAGAAACTTCATGTAGATGGTACCTAGATGGATAAGTGGATACATGTCAATAGTAATTGAGCTCTGATTTTTCTGAAGGTGACAGTCGCTGGTTGTAGTATGGGATTGCGAGAGTTGAGATCGGTACCTGTAATCAAATAATAGTGACAATGCAGTAGGGGGGTCATGTAGTGTTGTCGTTCCTAGAGATAGCCTAGAGTTGTGATAGACTAGTGCCTAGGACATCTTATATTAGCAAGGAGCATATGGTATAACAGAGGAAGTTATCAATAAAAAGCTCTCATGATATTTCCTGGAAAACAAGGAATATTAATCTGAATGGGACCAGGACCTTCAGAAACTGACACAGAGTAAGGAATACTACAGAGGCAACATGCAAGACTCCCATATAAAAGAAACAGACAATTCAGAGACAGCTTACTGTAAAGAGGGTCGATTCAGAAATACCTCACATAAATAAATTATCAGAAGGTGTATGTAGTGAATGAAATATTGAGAGAATATTAGTTTTCATTGAGCTGATATCCAAATACACAATACCACCATGTAATGGCTTACCAATCTAAGAATCCATTCATGACAATAGCACACCCTCCCAAAGAAACTAATATAGCAGAAATGCGGTTTAGATGAATAGTGGAACAGAATATCATGCATGAGCCATATTTAAAGCGCTTGACTAATTCGAGCATGGGTATCAACTAGGATAAATCCATACCAAAAATCAGTGAGTCACTCGCATTCCAAAACATGATACAGGAAAAATGGGTGAAATGAAATGATCTATTAAAATAACACATATAAGAGAAAGTTACGAACTGTGAAATACCAAAGACCAGAATCCTCTTTAACAGATGGAACTCCTCCTCACTGAGACCCTATGGGCTCTAAACCTTCATACAAGAGTTAAACAAAATGTATACAAAAATCCTTTCACCGCATAATTTTTTGACAAAATCTGGAACCCTAAATCATTTGTTCTTTGGGAGCTTTATAGGAGAACAAGAAAGCTTGAAAAGGGAGTAGGTGATGAATATTTAATATGCTTCATAAAGACAGGATGGCTGAAATGTGCACGCCCATACTGTTGGATGACTCTATAATGTTGTGTGTACTTTGTTGTCGGCTTACTGAAATAAATGCACTGGGTAGAAGTCTCTTCAGGAACACGGCAAAGAATTAAAATCACATAGACATTCCCTCCTTTCCTGAAAGAAAATGGTGCTAACAAGAAAACCTTAGGGTATTTTTTTCTGCGAATGGTACCCTTTGCCTTCTAAACCCTGAATTATGGTTTAATATCTTCAATGCTGAATGTTGAATTCCTCGATCATTCGCTGATATTTCTCTGCTGCTCCATTAATATCTCCATCCGCGCAGTCTGTGCTTTGAATGACTCTGGAGGGTTTGACAGATTTTAACCCTGCTTCTTTAATGGAAGTCTTGTCGATATACCTCCCCAGGCCTTTCTCCATAATTACAGCCTCTGAAAAATGGTACTTTGATGTGTTCTCTGTTACTATCATAAAGGTTGTAAATCATGGCAGTTTTCCGCCATTGTAACCCTGCAAAATCAACAAACTTGTTAGGAAAATTGGGCATGGGGATGGTAGATGTGGCGGTGTCAATGAAAATGGTGGTGCAGACAAGGCGAAATGGTGGAACAATGCAGGGTGGCGGAAAATGCAACGTAACGATGGTGAATGGATTGATGAAAGGTTTTAACATGAAACATTTAAATTTGACTTATGACTGGGATATATAATGGGCGGAGGAAAAATATGCGACACACACGTGGAGCGGGTGAGGTGGAGGTACGGAGTCAACTGGCGGAGGGGTAAGTGACTTGGATTAACACCCGTGCAACTTCGTGGAGCGACTACCATCAAATGGATCGCCCCAGATTGGACGGCTCTCGTGGATATCGTGCCATGTCTACGGACGAACGATAACGCGCGATGGAGGGCAGTTTTTGAGCCGTACGCGGGGACACACGGAAAACGATGTATGGAATCACTCCAAAATGAGAAATATTGCCTGCCTCGGAAAGGCGGTGAGATATAAACCACCGGTTTTGTACAGTGCACGGAGCGGGGACCACCAGGGCGGGAATACTGTGAGTCGTTGATTTTGCAGGATGATCGGACGGTGGACAAGCGACTTGGGCAATGAACAGAATGGGCCACGAGCACGATGAATACTTACGAATGTTGTCGGATCTGTACATATCGACGGTTATAAACGTGCCCGATCTATATGTGTGATAAGCGCCTTCATGACTAGCACTTGGTTTAGACTTCTGGTCATGTGGAGAAAAAGATGCAGGGGCTAGGACCGAAAGGTGCTAGGCCTTGAATATATTATAATGTGGGATTTCGACCCTTTTATGCAGATTTGAGGCTGGGAGAAGGTAACGATGAGCAGAAAATGAATTTCTCAAGGCAGAAAAGGGGGTTTGAAAGGTTTAAGCGAGATTGCTTATCAAAATTTCAATAGGATGTTGACGTGATCAACATGCGGTATGAAACCAAGTTACTTTATAACAATTGAATTGGTTACCATTGTAGTTATATTCGTTACAGAATGGGTTCTTGAGAAATTAATGGTGAAATGATTAATTGGCAACGAGAATATTTCAATCGGTCAGTGTGTAATGGGTGGATTAAAAATGGTAATGGTTAATGAACAAATGGGGGAAATACAAGCGGCTTAGCATGGTTGGTGGAGGATAAAACAAGGGAATTGACATGGTGGACCGTTAGTGGGAGCAGAGGAGAGAGAGGTAGTTTTTGGAGGGGGGTATGGCAAAGATGTGGTTGAAAGTGGGGTTGCGAAATCATGAGCGTCTGCCACATAACATGGGGCTCGAGTAAAGCAATGCTACTTTTCGGATTCGCCCCCCCCCGCGAATGTTAACGATAAACGGGAGAGGGGGGTGCGAAATAAATCCCTTGTCGTTTATCCAAGCGTGGAAGATCATGGTCGTTGAAATAGGCGCTCACCATATCACAAGCCGACAAACCATTTTGTCATTTTTTAACTTTATTGTAAAACCCAAAAATTAATGCTAAACGCTTTTTTACAAATTGTTAATCATGTTTAAATGACACGGTTAATTATTATAGGCATGATCAATATGTTCTAAAGAATGTCTAATTAACCCTAAGGGCGCATTTTGTCTTGCAAGCCCATTTTATTTTTCAAAGAGATATCTTGTTAATTTCTACTCTAACTTTGTATTTTAATAAATTAATCAAGCTTAGATATTTTGATTAATCCTTTTCACTTACCTATCTAATTCTTAACCAAGATTAAACTATTTGGTTATTTTATTCACTAACCTAAGAGACAAAAATTCAAATGTGCTTGATCATGATTAAATTGTATGATTCAAACAATGATCTTTGATTATGGCATTTAAACAAGTTGTGCACAAAAACCCTAATTTATTTTTCAAGCAAAAAATTATCTTTCTTTCTAGTGGCATTTGGATTTGCTCACTTTTATACTTGTTTTTATTTTCATGGGGTTCTTATCATTTTTTTATTTTTATTCTTTTATTTCATTTTTTCTTTTATATACCATCTTTTCATTTTTTTATTTTTTTTAGAAATCATTTGCAGAATACAGTATTATTTATAACTTGAAATGAACTAAAAGAAAGTATTCAATCACCATTTGATCCTATGAATCATAAGAACCTAAAAATGTATTTGGATGACATCCTAATCTCTGAGCCGGAGTTGGGAGAAGCACCTCCACCACATTTGACAAGTTGTCAAGACACTGCAGCAACACAAGTTGTGTGCCAATTTGGAGAAATGCACTTTTGGCATGACCCAGGTTCAATACCTTGGGTAAATAATTGATGATAGGGGTGTGCATGTGGACCTAGCCAAGATACGGTTTATTCGGGATTGGCCAACCCCGACTACTCTAACATAGCTAGGCATCTTTCTCGGTCTTGCCAACTTCTACCGCAAGTTCGTGTTGGGTTTTTCTCATATCACTTGGCCTTTGAGTCAAGTCACCAAGGGAGGAGCGAAAGAACATTTCTTTTGGTCTAAATACAAATAGAATGCATTCACTGAGTTGAAGCATCAACTCTAGTCTACACCAATGCTCACATACTAGACCTGCAACAACCATTTGAGATCGAGACAGATGCCTCCAACTATGCTATTGGTGCATTTCTTACTCAGTAGGGGCATCCAGTAGCATATCATAATGAGACACTTTCAAACACAGTTCAAAAGTATACCAACTATGACAAAGAGATGTATTCCACTGTGCAGGCCTACCTACAATGGAAGCATTACATTCTGGGGAAGGAAATGGTAATCCACACAGACCACTGACCCTTGCAGTTCATATCGACACAAGGGAATTTGTAGAATGATTGCCATCATAAATGGTCCACATAGTTGAAATTATTTCATTTAAACATTAAGTACAAGAAGGGAACCACCAGCAATGTTGCAAACTTCCTCTGTCGACTGTCAATTGTGGCACTGATCACTATTCTCAACTCTTGTGGGTACAAAACTTCGGGTTGGCTGTATCTTTATAAAAGCGATCCAGAATTTTCCAAAACATACCAAACACTCCTTGAATGCAAACAAGTTCAAAATTTTCACCTCCAGGATGCACTGTTATGCCACCTGGGACACCTCTATGTTCCTTCAAGAGAGTGTGCCAAGATGATTTGGGAAGTGCACTACATTCGAGTCGTTGGACACTTCAGGGTGGAGAAAACAGTGGCACTACTACAAAATTATTTTAATTGGTCAAACCTTCAACGAGATTTTTGGAAGTACATCAGATCCTGCACTACCTGCGTCATTTCCAAACCGACCATCAAGAAGGAAGACCTATATACTTCCCTGCCTACCCCCAATCGACCTTGCGAATCCATCTAGATGGATTACATGTTGGGCCTTCCTTCTACCGAGCATGGAAATGACTATGTTTTTGTGGTCGTCAACAGATTCTATAAGATGGACATTCTAGTGGCCTGCAAGAAGAGTATCACAACAGAGGTCACTGCTTATCTCTTATTTGAACGAGTGTGGATGCACTTTGGGATCCCACAGTCCATTATCGCATACCAAGATAGCAAGTTCCTAAGTACATTTTGGTCAATTCTCTGGTCGATATTGGATAAGAAGCTTAATAAGTCCATGGCTTTCCACCCGCAAACTGATGGCCAAATAGAGGTCATCAACATGATGATCGTACACATTTTGTGCATGTACAACTCGAAGAATCCTCGCACATGGGATGAAATCCTCCCCTATTTACATCACATCTACAACTAAGCTCTCCATATCTCAACTTGCCACAACCCCTTTCAGGTGAGGTTGGGATTCCAGCCACTATGTCCCATTAATGTGGCCACACCATTTACAGCTACTCGGGCATATTCGGCTCATGTCAAATCTGAAGCTGACAAGGAAAACAACTTCATTGAACACATTTAGCACATCCTCTAGTAGGTCCATGACATATTGGACAGAGTCAATGCTAAGTACAAGCAGCGACATGATCAACATCAGATGCCACATAAGTTCCAAGTGGGTGATAAATTTTGGCAACATTTACAGAAGGAGCAACTCGTTGGACCCCACCTAAAGCTTCGCCCACTCCAATATGGGTCATACACCATCACCAAGTCTATATGAGACAATTCCTTCGAGGTCAACATTCCACCATTCCTTGGTTTTCACCCAGTTTTCAATGTGGACTGCCTTCGACCATACTTTCCACAATTATTGGACACATCCGATATTGCAGAACAACTTACGCCCACAGAGTTAAACTCAAACTGCATGGAATAGGCCACAACTGATCGGATCATGGACACATAGATCAAGAACACCCACCAATAGAGAATCCAGCTATATTGAGTTATCAAAGTAGGCTAGCTCCTTCACTAGGGAAAGTGGTTCACTGAGGACAAAGTTCAACAGAAATTTCATCACCTCATGGAGGCTCTCAATGCAATGGGAACCATTGCTTCCTAAGGAGGAAGGAATGATCCAGGTGGATATTCGTGGCCACCCACCTATTCCACTTGGACCCCCACCATTGTTTCTTTCAATTTTTTAGTTTCCTTAATTGTAGCACAATTTACTATTTTTAGCAATTTTTCGGGTACTAAACTTTTGAAGCCGATTTGAGGGACTAAAAGACGTTTTTAGGGAAAACGAAGAGACCGAAAAGTCCAAACTAGATTCACTTATTTTTTTTTAGCCTCCTCTTCAAGATATTCAACATGAGGTATTATTATGATATCCAAACGGAGATCGTATGCCAAATTTATGACCTTGGGAAGTTGAGGTTCCAACTTACCCCCAACGGGGCCCACGAGCTTTTGGCGCTTCATCTCCTAGCGTTAGGTTGTTGGATGCTTGGGGTTTCTCATTGTTTCTTAATGATAAAAAGGCCACTCAGTCTAACTATAACATAGTTCAGAGGCATTTGGCCGCCACATCTCTTCTCAGAGATAAGCTACCATCGCCCGAGTTAGTTTATTTCCATTTTGTATGTAAGCATATTTCAGTTCTTTTATATTAATGAAATGAAGTTTTATTTATGTTTCACTTATATATTTATGTTTATATTTTTATTCTATTTTGTTCCTCCATAAATTTGTATCAGTGGTATCATAGCGATATGCTCTTTCTCGATTTTTCTTTGCATGTCCCCAATGAGGTCGAGGTATAAAGAGTTAGGGCTCGATCTAGTTGAACCTTTGCAAGGTCAGCCTCGCAAACCCTGACGCCCTCCCATGGTGGACTAAAAAAGGGATGAGGGAGTAGGAGATCCCATAAAAATATTTCTCAAGGAGACCCTCAATAAACAGAGGAAAACAATGATGGATAACTTTTCCTAGATCCTTTGACCGATACCCAGAGGCGACGCATATTTGTCCAGCAGACACTCAAGAGGCACCACTCCTTTTAAGGTACAAGTTAACTTTGACATTCCCACTTTTGAAGGCGAGACAGATGTGGACACCATAGATAAATGGTAAATATGTTGGAAGGATACTTTTCAGTTCATGACTTTTCCAACTGGGAAAATATTACTTTTGCACTCCTGAAATTCACCCCCCATGTCAAAGACTAGTGGGAAACCTACTATGAGCAAAAGGATGATAGGAAATCCTCATTGTTTTTAGCTGCACCCACTTGGAATTATTTTTGATATTCCATCAAGGAACAACATTACCCTTTCAGTAGTTATGAAGATAAATACATAAAGTTGACCATGCTACGAAAGGGAAGGGACCAAGTGTGTCGGAGTTCACAAATGGTTTTCATGCCCTTCGGATGAAGCTGGGTATCAAGGATTCTAAGCGTCATTTGGTACTCAGGTACAGTGGTTATTTTCATACAAACATCCAGGATGAAATGGAGTTCCTAGACATCTCCTCGCTCAGTACTGCATATCAATATGTTGTCAAAATCGAGCAGAATTTTAAACAAAAGAAGTGGAACTTTAGATCTGTGAATCTGAAACAAGGGAAAGGCACCCCCAAACCCCAAAAAAAAAAAAAGCCAAGGTGGTTTGACCCAGAAAAACCCATCGAAGCAGCAAGAAAATAATAACACCACGAAGACAAAGAAGGACACGGGAAAGTGGAGTTAGTTCCATAAGATCTCCACTCATAACATGAGTGAGTGTCGAGCCAAGTTGTTAGTGGTGGCTGAGTTGAAGACTTCTGAATCAGATGCATGCTCCTACTCTGAGTTGGAAGTCGGTAAGGAGAATGAAAAATGGAATCAGATTATTGATGTGGAGCCTAGTCCCACCATTGGCACCACCAATATCCATAAGTATAAGCATGAAGATCCAGAGGATGGGCAGCGCCTCTTCCACTCACATATGTGGGTGAATAGTTCTCCGTTGAAATTCATTTTCAATGGCGGGAGCCAAAATAACCTCATTTTAGTAGAGTTTGTCAAGCGTCTAGGCCTACCGACCATAACACACCGAAATTTATACACCATCAGGTGGAATCACCAAGGACGAGATCTCTGCGTCAGACAGCAGTGTCACCTCCCCTACAACATCAAGCCCTTCACATATGAGGTATTGTGTGATGTTTATCCTCTCGAATTTTGAGATGTATTATTATGCCAACCATACTTGTGGAAGCAACATGCTTTTTATGAATCTAGGCCTTGCACCATTTTATTTCTTTGGGAAATAAGTGTACAGGATACCGGAGGTAGCACCACCTACCATCACCTCTCTCAACACTATGAAGAAATGCAGTAAGATCATCTCCCAGACCAGGAAATTTTTTTCCTTATTATTCACCCTCAGTACCAGGAGAAGGTTGTGGCCACGACCTCCAAAAAGGCTCCTGCGCACGACAAAAACATATGGAGTGGTTCATGGAGGTGTATATGGACATCTTCACCTCACCTGTAGGGGTACCTCTACACTGTCAGGTCAAGCAATCCATCGATCTAACCTTGGGCGACTTCCCAATGGACTAATCTATTGATTCTCTATTTTGGAGATCAATGAAATCAAGAGGTATATTTAGGAGTTGTTGCAGAAAGGGAACATTAAGCCAAGTTCATTGCCTTGTGGGAGCCTGATCATGTTAGTACATAATAATGAAGGGACCTGGAGACTATGTATTGACTATCAGGCACTGAACAAGATCACTATCCAGAATAGATATCTAATCCCATGGATTGATGACCTACTGGACCAACTCAAGGGGGTAAACATTTCAACAAGATTGACTTGAAGTCCGATTATCACCAGGTACCAATTGAACCCTCTAATGTAGGGAAGATTACCTTCAAGTCCAAGGAGGGCCTTTGTAATATCCCAAAAGGGAGAATGTAGTAATATTTCAGACAATATAAGAACTTATAGCAAGATAAACAATAAATCTTAAGACAACATCAGAATTTACAGAGAAGTTGAGCGATTTTATTAGATTGGATAAGAATCAATTACACCATGTACAAAATATGAATAGATCTAGCCAAAGAGATGGTCTAGAAGTACTCAGGAAACAAGCTACAACAGCTACAGCGTAACTGGAGAGGCACTGAAGCAAATACTGCGTAGTCCCTTCAACAGATTATGAGCATATAGTTGCAGGCTAAAAACGAAAATGCAAATCTACTCAAATCTGGAACTCAGATGATGCCAAGATTCAATATCTAGCTAATGTGATGGATTCCCAAGATAACACAGAAAGGACTTTCCAAATCTGCAACTTTGGAAAAATCACCTCCCTAGGGTTTGATCCTTGATCTACTGGGAAATACAGATCTGAAGCTAGATCTGACAAATATATGGCTGAAATAAGATATCATATCAAATATATTATTTAAGGGTTGATCCCTTCTTCATATCTATGAGCTAGAAGCTCTAGATCTATCTTCTCAATCCTCCAATGATGATTGCAGCTGCTGCAACACAACTGACTCTAGAAACTGCGCTATGAGGGAAAGAGAGGCCTTCTGCCTGCTGAGAAATGCTACAATAAGCTCCAGGCTTATGGAAACAATGATGGAAATGTGAGGGAATGATCCCTCACAGGAGTGCTAGGGAATGATCCCTCACAGGATTTCTAGCTGAAATACTAGCAACTTCCTTCCTCCCTTTAGATCTACAAGATAGACAGCGTAATTCCTAAAGGAAGTAATGCTGCTAGGAGGTCAATAAATTTTTGCCTAATGCTTGATCTTCAATGAAGCTCTGAGAATCTAATACATAAGCCCAAGGTGATAGGAATAAACCCTCACCAGTTCTCCAACTGAAGTACTGAAGACAACTTCCTCCTTCCAAACAGATCTTCAGAAATATGAAATTTATGAATATGAGTGTTCTGCAGAAGTAGGAAAAGGAGATGGCACTTAAAGCCTGATGTATAGTGAAGTACAATCCTCTTTCTATAGCTTCTCTAAGAACGAGGTGGGATTCCCGACCAGAAACACCCTGTGCTAAATAACACCTTCAATATTTGTTAAACAGCCCAAGAAAGCAGTGGAATGTCACATGACAATTCCATATCTGAAAATATCTTACATAAAGAAATAATTAGCATACCCTCATCCTTTCCTTCATCTTCTTTAAATAAAATTTGAGCCTTCCCAAGCCTTGGCCCTCATCTATACTGCGATGTCACATGTGGACAAGATCCTCCAAGTTGGACTGCGCTGTTTGAACAAATCAACCATCATGTCTAGGTGCAATGTACACCTTCCATCAAGTGTGCCTTGTTGGCACAACGTCCTCCATCACTTTATCATGAATGTCCCATGATATTTGACATCTTCAAGATCTTATTTGACTGAATCATCCTCTGTTTGATCCCTTCAAGATCTTAGTTTACTGTGTCAACCTCCATGATCTATCTCATCAATGAGACGGATTCTCCAATTTCATTCACATTTGTAGTTGCTCAACTACCTTCTTATGTAGATCTAGGTTTAATTAATCCACATTCACACACACAAAAGTGGGTATTTATTCATATTGAGGATTGTGGGTCCCTCCACCCTTTTATTTACTTAATTCATTAAGAAAATCAAGGACTCTAATATTTCAAATATGATGTGAAAATTTTGGAATATTACAGTCCCCCTTGGCAAAATGTTGCTTGTCCTCAAGCAAATCCAAAAGTAGATGCAAAGCCATCTATCCCCTCCAAATTGCATCCACATAAGGAAGGCTTCCTCCATTTTCTGCAATGGGTTATGCATGTTTGGTTCCAAAGTTGTCTTTTAAAACCATAAAGAATGACCTCCAACTATTTGGTTAAATGCTTTCCTTCCATCATGAAGTACCAAGTGACAACCATATGGTGTCGAACATCATCATCAATACATGAGGTGCATAAAATAAGGTGGTTCTCTTCCCAAAGGAAAAGATCCATCACACAATACATGTCTCCATCCCATGTTTCATGAATTAGATTGAGCATTGATATGCTCTCATACTTAGCCCTGTTGGCTTTGTTGGATCCAAGCATCATTCCAATGTTATGCAAAAGAAGAAGGAAATGAGTTATATGGGTAGAAAAAGATGTCAAACCATATTCTCCTAAGAGTAACCACCGGAGTAAGGCCCTTTTCTTCCATCCTCCATCTCCTCCATGTAATATGGACAAGCCAAACTCCCCCAAAAGCAACCAAAGCAACAAGAGATCTTGCTGCATCATAAAGAAAAAACATACTAATGGACACATGGAATGTCACATCAGCCCAATACAAAGACACATCATCAATGCACATCATGAGAGCATCGTGCCAAGATTTATCCAAGACAAAACACATAGACATAGGAGATGTCATGTGGTGGCTAATCTCTCTCAAGTGAAACCAAAATTAACATGCCTTCTTTTATTGCATTCTTTCATTGATACACAAGGCATGAAATAGAAAAATATGAGCTATTGGGTGGTAACCATACCCACCCAAGAGTAGCCAGCGCATCCATGCCTCCTTCATTTCATAATTGTTCTTCAAGGCATGGATCAAAGAAATAGGAGCCTTTGGGTAGTGACAAGAACCTCCCAAGGGCAACCAACGTAACCAAGCTTGCTAGCCCATGTAAATATGCAAGTGGTCATGCAAACTCTTGCTTATCTTCCTCATCCACTCACCCCAATATGGAAGATGAGTGATTTGTTGCATAATCATGGTATCCTCCCTTTGTAGAATACCATCTTCCCAAAACTGATGAAGAACTTTTCACTCCATTAAATGTTGAAGTGCACCTCCAATGAGACCTTCTTCTCATCCATGGCCTTCCAAAACTAATGAGGTTCTAAAGTTTCTATAGGTAGAATTTTCTCTTTGAGCTGTGAGATGCTCATTGAGAAAGTGTCATCAAGAAAGGAGAAAGGGTTTCTCATATATAGATGTCTACCATTCATCATCTTGTCTTCCATTGCTTCATGAGTGAAGCTACCTTCAGAATGCTTCAAGAATAATGGGGCCTCATCATTATCACTGCTTCTAAGTGAAAGCGTTGTAGATCCATAAGGTAATACATAAGCTGTCTCAAAGAAAGGTACAATACTGATCTCACAACCATTCATTGTACAAAGGATTATGCTCATCCATTCTTTTGAAACTCTACACTTCAACTCAACAGGTTTAATGTAGCTCATCCATGACAAACTGGGATAGTTTTTCATCTCCTCCTTCATTAGATCAAGGGTCCTCTACGTTGTAATATGTTGCTGCTTCAAATCAGCACTATGTTCTAACCCTTGGTTATGCATTGGCCCTGATGGCATGTCCCCATAAGTTTCAATAAGGTTTACTGAAAAAATAGGTGATGAATGTGTATGCATACCTTAGATCAACTGATATGTGGGAAACTCTTGACAGAACACAAGAGTTCCTCCAACCGGGACAATAGTGCCTCCAACTGCTGGTAAGAGTGATGGTTGCTCTTCTCCAAGTGTACCAGCACTAGAATATTCCTCCTCTTCCTCATGCATCTCCTGAATCATGCATGGGACTCCATGTGTCAAGAGCTCAAGCCTATCTTGCAAAGATGCAAGTGTCTCTTCTCCGGGTGTAAGTAACTTTGCAGCTGGTGGTGAATGTAGTGACTTCTTGTCCAAATTGACAAGATTGACATCCTCCTCGTTAGGAAATGTCTCTTTGTAGCACATCTCTAACTTCTTCACATAAAACTTCTTCCTCAACTTGTGAAATAAGTCTGAATATTTAGTCACCCTTACATGCTCCATGTGACCAAACCACCAATCATTAGCTCCATCTAAAAGATGAAGTGCTGCAAATTGAACAGCCTCTTCTTCAGCTACAGGATGTAGCCAAAAAAATGTATCTAACTCTCTCCTCCAAGCCTTAACATTGCTTGAGGATGATCCATCAAATGTAGGTAAATAGAATCTATTATGCCTCTTTCTTCTATTGCTGCTATAGGATCCTCTTTCTTCTTTGATTTTGAAGAATTGTTGGAGAGTTAGCTTCTCCTTGAATGCTCTAGACTGTGCCTTGTACTCTTCAAGATATAGACTAAGAGTCTCATGAGTCTCAGGTTTACACCCTTCACCTTCTTCAAATAAAGTGTACATAGTTGATCTATGAGGAGATCTAGGATTCTCTGGTTTTCTTCTTTGCTAATAGGAAGTGTTGGGGCCTTCCTCAACACATATTCTTCTTGGACCTTATTTCTGACTTTCCTCTTTCATTTGATAGACCTCCTTGAAGAGATCTTGCATAGATATACAAAAATGAGTGGCAGAATTTTATTCCTCCATAATAGATCTCATCTATTTGCTTCTTCTTTAGATGCAAAAGATGAAGTGTCCACAAGCTGACCCAAAGATCATGCTATGATACCACTGTAATACCCAAAAAGGGAGAATGTTGTAATATTTCACACAATATAAGAACTTACAACAAGATAAACAATAAATCTTAAGACAACATCAGAATTTACAAAGAAGTTGAGCCATTTTATTAGATTGGAGAAGAATCAGTTACACCATGTACAAAATATGATCATATCTAGCCAAAGAGATGGTCTAGAAGTACTCAAGAAACAAGCTACAATAGGTACAGTGTAACTAGAGAGGCACTTAATCAAATAATGGGAGGCGTTTGTAAGTGGAATCTAAAGTATTAATGAATGAGAAGACATTTTGCTGATATTTGAATATCTCTGTGTTCTGTTATGGGTTGCTCTACATGCTAATTCCCTGTTATTTCTATATTATCTCTGCAATAGTAACTGTTGATTATATATTAAGCGCGTAATTATAATATATGATTAAAAGAACAGTGAATGCATAGATCTGAGTTATATTGTTCCTGTTAGGTGAATATCTTATGATTTATGGGTTGCGCAAGTTATTTTCTTACGCATATTGTTAAGGGTTTCTGGTTAGGACTTTCTCAGCGTAGGTCTGTTTAGATCTAAATGTGACCCCTTTATTAAATCTCTCTCTCTCAGGGTGCATAAACCTGGTTCCAACACCCTCCCATACTACTTCAAGTGAGACCTTGACCTGCGCAAATAGGCCATTACCGAAAGGGCCAGTAGTACAAGGGTTTGTTGGTTAACCTCAAGTCCGAAGCTCAATCAAGACCCTTCAGACCAACAAATGGTTCCATTTCTGGGACCAGGAGCATTTTAAGAGAGAGACCAGGTGATGAGTCAAGGTTTGTGGCATCTAGAAAAATCTGAAATCGAAGAGTGGTTCGAAAAGTAGATCCAGGAGTTTGCCCTAAAAGAAAATAGGAGTAAGACGTTGATTGCTAAAAAGTGGAAGAATAAGTATATCTTCATAGAGGTGCATGAGATCTTCTTCGTGACCTTCGCACACAAGTTGCAGGAGTGGTTTTCGAGATTGGAAAATTTCTAGACCTGTTGGAAGAACGATAGGGTTACGCAGTGGACCCCTAAATTAATCCGACAGCTAGAAAGAACTGATAACAAAATCACCCGGACCATAGATCACTGGGTTGGTAATATCTTGGGTGTATTTGTGACAGAATTTGCAGTAGATTAGTTCATATCATAGTATGAAGCTGAGAGAATTTTTTTCAAGGGTTTGAGAGGTAAGTTCTTGCAGACATTGCCTTTGCTGATTGATATGCTCTTGAGTGAAAAAGGTGTTTTGTGCAGCCACACCGAGTGAATGAACTACGAACAAATTGAAAGTACCACACGGATCAGGCAGTATTACATAATCAATGAGAAGGGGGAAAGAGCTACATACATCCCTCTGAGAGATTCGTTGAATCTAGAAAATGAGGCTGCACACACTAGAGGTAGCCCTCTTGCTAAGTCGTATTCTAATCCGTGTAAGACTCAAACATCTCCTACACCGCCACCACCCCCACCCGCCGATGATATGGATGTGCACATGAAGTTACCCACCTTTAAGGGTGCAGGGGATGAGGATATGGATCAGTTCTGGTTCGTGGCTGATGCAGTATGGGCTGCGTAGAACGTTAATATTGATGTTGTAAGAAGAGTGCAACTAGTCATGACTTTTGAGGGTCGAGCGCTAGACTGGTTTATGGGATATTTGAAACAAAATTTCACTCAAAATGCTGCTCCCCCAACTATTGATGATATTAATAAGGAATTGAAGCAGCAATTCAAAAAGCCAAAGTCCTACGCGCAGTTAGTAGTGGAGCTAAAAGACTTCAAACAAGGAGAAAAGGAATGGTTCATCACCATGCTATTACCACATCTGCACGGACTTATGGGTCCGTAGAAGATTGATTTGCAGGAAGAAGCCCTAGAAAATG
Organism: Pinus albicaulis; assembly: GCA_034641835.2. Lineage (NCBI taxonomy): Eukaryota > Viridiplantae > Streptophyta > Pinopsida > Pinales > Pinaceae > Pinus > Pinus albicaulis. The sequence continues at coordinate 204,212,137 of CM076576.1, forward strand.
CTATGAAACTAGAAGCTGCACCGAGGGATGATACCTGAAACAGGGCACTGTAGATCCAGATCCAATTAGAGGTGGTGCACTTAGAAATTCAGAATTTACGAAGAGACCAGGGTAAAGAAGCTAGCGCAGATGTCTGGTGTATTCATTGTAAAGGAGCGGGCCACACCAAAAATCAGTGCCCAGTGTTTACGGATTACCTACGAGCTGGAGGACCAAATCCACTACGCCCTAGGGAGGTTGGAGGGCCCAACAATCCCATCCTGTGGTGTGCTGATTGTTGGTTAGCTGGCTAGCAAGATACTGACCATTTCCAAAGGCTCAGAGCCTATGTGCCAGATTTGAAGCAACAATATTGCATAGTATGCTCCTCGGTTGGTCATGATGAGCACCATTGTCGAATGTATGATTTGATGATAGACAATGTGAACATGTACAGAGTGCAGGCTGAGACCTCTTCACCAGCATCTCCCTCTGGACGAGGAGGATCCCCAGCAAGAGGAAGGGGAGGGAGGAGAGGAGGAAGCGTAGGCCGAGGAAGAGGCCAATTGATCTACTATAACTATGGAGATCCAAGACACTATGCATGCGATTTCCCTAACCCTGCACGAAATTCCTGCAGGTACTGTAAGCAATTTGACCACTTAATAGAGGAATGTCCCATTCTACTAGCTAAGATGCAGGAAAAGCAATAGACACCTACGTAGAATGTGAAATTGGTCAAAGCTAAGCCACATGATGATGGCCCCGGTGTAAATGCAATAACTCGCAGTGGTATGGCCACTGGAGGACCTACGGAACAAGCTATTGCAAACTCATGGATCAAAAAGTAAACTGAAAAAAAGGAAGGTCTAGATTTTAACAAAGAAAAGGAAACTTTTATATAGGCTAGAAATTATTTTGTTACGACAGAAGCATCAACATCAAAAGCTTCCATGGATCCAAAGGCCTATGAGGCAGTTAAGTCATTCCTTCAAGTATGTATGAAGTTACTACGCAACCAGAAGGCGGTAGAGAATATCTAAGCATTGATAGATAGTTGCACAAAAAAGGATGTCCCTCAAAGGGAGATTAAGGTTGTAAACAAAATTTATACGAACAAGAAGAGGATTGTTCGGGAGATGTGTATGACTGCGCAGATTGGAGACTACGAGATGGATCAGGTCATCTTGGATCTAGGATTTGATGCCAATTTCCTACCCAAGTAAACCTGGCAAAGGATGGGAGAGCCCAAATTGGAGTGGTCCACCATTCAATTACTGATGGCTAACCAACAAAATATCATTCCACTAGGAAGGTTGCCTAAGGTTGTGGTAGATATTGCAGGAGTTAAGGTATATGCAGACTTCGAAGTAATCTAGATTGTGGATGATGAGGACCCTTAACCTGCACTATTAGGACTATATTGGGCTATTGACAAGGGAGGTATCATCAACCTGAAAAGGAGGATCATGATCTTCGAAAATGATGGTAGGCAGGTAATATTCCCTCTCGATCCCGCTGAAGGTGAAATATATACAGAGCCGTTGCGCGATGAGGAGAACGTTGACCATATTTACAAGTTAACTGCACGGGATGAGGAATGGGTCAACCCTACCACTAATGGCATGTTAAATTGGGAAAAAGACAGCTCATGCTTCTCATATTTGGATGGCAAGATGGAAAACTAGCAGAACCGGTTGCATGACTTATCTGCGCTACACTGCCTCAATATTACAAAGAGCTTCCGGTGCATCTCCTCAGAGGTAAGAGAACTTCCTTACTTTGATGGTTCTGGTAGTGTTAAGGAAGATGTCCCTAAGGAAAGGAGATTCTGGGCACTTGATTTGGCCATGCGCGCCACCCCTGCGCGATGGTGGGAAACACACAAGGGGGCTTTCCAAGACTGGGGGAATGTTGAAAGATGATGATCCTGCGGTTTTAACCCCTAGTCAACTCGCCCCCCCCCCCCCCCCCCCCACCATGGAACTCTTTTCTAACCGTGGGAATCCACGCAAGCACTTGGATATGTGGATGGAAGTATGGAATTTGAGGACCTGGAATGAGTGGGTCCATATGTTTATTCATGCATTAGGGCCGATCCCCACCACCTGGTATTTATATGTTGACCTTCACCAACATACTCTCCATTGGGAAACAATGACAGAGGATTTCATGGAAACGTTTGGCTTAGTTGGAGGGACAAATAAATTGGACGAAGCCCTGCAAGATATAAATGCTTTTGTCTTTGATGAATCCTTGACTCGAAAGGAATGTGTTGCGCCAGCTTAGGATGCGCAGATGCAGGATATTGTCAACTGTAGGAATTTGTCGGTAGAGGACTGTGACAAGGATCCCAATAATATCACAATCCCAGAATCGGAAGGAGAGCGCACAATTGCAGGACCCCTATTGCAGACAGTAGATGTTACCAAACCATTAAAGTTGAAGGAAGTCAACGTTGGGACAAAGCAGCAGCCTAAGTTGGCCAAAATTGGGGATTACTGGGATGATGATATGGTTGGAAAGGTTGCGGAGCTGCTAACCGAATATCAGGACCTATTTCTTATGAAGTTCTCTGAACTCAAGGGAATTGTAGGAGATCTGGGTGTTACGAAAATCACCTTGAATCCGGATGCACGTCTTGTCAAGCAATGGCCCTATCGGCTGAACCCTAAGTATAAGAAGAAAGTCAAGGAGGAAATAGATAAGATGGTGGCCACAGGTATCAGTGAGCTAGTAGAGCAGTCTGATTGGGTAATCCCAATGGTAGTCCAAGAAAATAAAACCAAAGGGGAGATAAGGATTTGCGTACACTTGCGCAAGCTAAATGATGTCTGCATGCATGATCCCTTCCCTACGCCATTCTCTGACGAAATCCTGGATAATGTGGGAGTTCAAGAAGCATACTCTTTCACTGATGGGTTTTCAGGGTTACATCAGATATGAATTGCACCTGAAGACCGCATCAATACAACCTTCGCGACCGAATGGGGCTCCTTCTAGTACATTCTCATACCATTCGGACTGAAGAATGCCCCTACCATTTTCGCACGTAGTTGTAGCTATATGTAAAGAATTCATCCATAAGTTTCTGGAGGTCTATTTTGATGATTGGAAAATATTCGAATTGGTAAAGAAGCATGTGTCAAACCTACGCATATGTTGGATACCTGCAAAAAACACAAAATTTCGTTGAACCTAAAAAAGTGCATATTTTGTGTACCTTTTGGAATTTTGTTAGGTCACATTGTATGTCAGCAAGGATTGATGGTTGACCCCGCCAAGATTGCGGTTATCATCAATTTAGCGGTCCCCACCAATGAGAAACAGTTGCGCTCCATCTTAGGGCACACAGGCTACTACAGGAAGTTTATTCAGGGGTACACCTTGATCACTACGCCGATGGAAAAGCTGCTAAAGAAGGATGTGTCCCTTTTCTGGGATGAGGAGCGTCAGAAAAATTTTGAGTTGCTAAAGGAAAATATTGTCACTGCACCTATCCTAATATTTCCATATTGGGCTAAGGTATTTCATGTGCATGTGGACGCATCAGGAATCGCTCTTGGGGTTGTATTAGTGCAGCTAGGAGAAGGAGACATTGATCATTCGGATGCTTACGCTAGCAGGAAACTCTCTAACGTAGAGCGTAACTATTCTACTACCGAACAAGAAGGACTGGCAATGGTGTATGCCCTGCAGAAATATAGTCACTATTTATTGGGAGGACACTTTAAAATGTTCACTGTTCATTCAACTTTAAAATCCCTGGTCAATAAGCCTGTGTTGGGGGCAGTCCACTTCAGATTTTGATGTCTTACTACATAGGGGGCATTCCACCTGGGAGGCCACCAGATCTAGAGTTGGTAGGAGACATTTTACCATTTAGTTCACCACTCTTAGATTCCGAAGAGGTGAAGGCTTGGGAGGAATCTAGTACAACACAGAGAGTTTGGGATAGACTCAAGGAGGAGAGAGGAACTCTTTCATTTCTGCATTACCCACTCTTACTACATATACTGCGCTGACAGAAGTTGCTGCAGTGATGGAGGATGGCACCTTCATGGTGCAAGGGAGTTGCTCCATGGATTTGGAGAAACAGAGGGTACTTCCTTTGAGGAAGGAATCCTCCATACATTGGAGTATATGGAGGCCACTCATGCTTGCATTGGCCAATATTGGGAGATTCTGCTTAGATGAGAGCTTCTCACGGGAGGCCAACTTCCAAAGGTCCATACTTCTTTTGGAGCATGAGCAGCTGCATGATGGGCATGGCAAAAATTTTGAGGATGACTTTGGCATGAGGGATGTCAAAGGAGTAGACAGCAGCATGTGGGGAGCTTCACATTTTAGATCCTTAGCGATGTCTCTTAGGAAGGTTGATCCATATTGGAGGTCTCAACTTTTGGTAGAGTACTCCAAGGATCTTGGTGCATGCATGATACTTGAAGACCCAGATGGAGATGATAGATACATGGTGGTTGGAGAGGTCATATATTCTTATGGGAGATTCTTCTTGACAAGAGTTTCTGAGCTCAAGAGGAATCTCCTACATGCAGCACATGTGGACTTTCTTTCCATGCATCTTGATGCATTTCATTCATTGATGGAGGAGTTCACTTGGGAGGGCATCCAACGAGATATACATCAGCATATGGAGAGATGCATAGCCCGGATGGTGATGGACAGGTTAGCACAGCCACTTCCCTACTCATTGAGAGTGAGGGAGAATTTCCGGTTGAGCCATTTCAGCTCAAGGACCAAAGTACATAGTAGAGGATGTACACTTATGCACCCTGATTTGCATTCCTTTATCTTTTGTGAGCAGCATATTGTACCAAGGAGGATATTTCCTTCTTGTATATTGTATTTTCATGTACTTGAGGCCATTTGCAGCATTTATGTTGGTCATTCTATCAGTGGTTTGTGGGGGAAGCCACATGATTCGTGGTGTGCATCATTAACACTACATTGTATATTCATGATTCCATCTTATGGGATGACTGTGGCAGCAAACAAGTGGCTGGGAAAGCACTTGTTAGTATTTTTTTTGAGGCAGGAAAGTGATGCCCTGCGCTGGTTCCATGTGTGGAACCTTGATCCACTTTCCGTTTGTCATATGACAACTTGTTTTCATTGGTTTTTGCTTCCATGTATTGTTAATATTTTTATATTCATGGGGAGCTTTGTTTGGAGAGTGGAATATGATTTGGAGATGCCCAGTGGGAGTATGATTCTCCCTACTTTACATGTTTTATGTTTCAAGAGAAACAATGGGCAAGCCATGATTTCCACATCAGATCTCTTTCCTTCATGTGGAAGGAGCCATTTGAAGAACTTGAGTTCTTGGAGGAGGCATTTCATGGCTGAATTGTTGAGTGGGGTAACTTGGGCCATTCTTGAAGGCCATGTCATTTCAGCCCAAAGTCAGAAACAACCCCATACTTACCATAAATTGAGAGAGAAACCACTTGAACGGAAAAATCTAATCTCTCCATGCAGCCCCAACACATTGCATACACCGGGGGTTGGGATTCTTTTTATGAGCTACCTAGAATGGCTCATTTCATTTGGATGATAGCATGAGTTTGGGAGTCTCTCATTAGTCATGAGATCCCCTATGCTTGTCATAACTTCTATCTTGAGGAGGCCATTGGACAGCAAGAAGGTTTCCACTTACACCTTCCACCTTTTCATGATGTGAGCCCTTTGGTTTTGCATGCTTGGGAGGGAGTACTGGAGGACAGATTTATTGCAGATTGTTTTGAGCAATGGTGGGAACTATTGATGAGGAGGCCACAAGAGGAGGAGGGGAGGAATTTTTCTCTCCTTATACATTTTCTTGAGGACAAGCAACATTTTGGAGGGGAGGACTGTAATATTCCAAAAATTTAGCCTCGAAGCTAAATGGAATATTATAGTTGTTTTATCACTAGGCCGATAAATAAATGGGTGGGGAGGTCCATAAGTCTCTTGAGCAGCAATTAAAACACTCCTAATGTGAAAGGAGGAAGAATAAGCAGTTGGATCAAACACCTTTTGGTGTGAACATGGGCTGGATCATGTTGATTTAGTCAACTTTGACCAAGTCAATAGTGATGTCCAGATACATTGAATCTCCTTGATGAACAGCGCAGTTTTAGTTGAGGACAAATTGCATGAGCTTGGTGGAAAATTTGGATGGGACCCAATGTGGAGAGGCTCTCATGCTATATATGGAGGGGATAGCAACCATTGTTATTCATGTTTTGATTATCATTTTCTATTAGTCTTTTTAGACTTGCTTCCTCTTGTTGTTTAGCAGGGTTGCAGTGTTGTTTAGCACAAGGGTGTTCCTGGTCGGGAATCCCTACCTCATCCTTAGGGAAGGAGAGGTTCTTTGGGCTACATTTCCTCATTACGAAATTTTTTCCAAGCTACCTCCTCCATCTACAGCGTAGTTTCTGTTTAGAGTTGGGTTGTGTTGCAGGGTGCAGCAAAGGAGGATCTCTTAGAGTCATTTCTGGGCTTGTTTTCCAGTGGAGAGGTTTCCTATTCATTGGAGGATCAGCAAGGAGGACTCTCAGGAATATTTTTACACCTTTGGCATCAAGCCAACCATCTTCTATCCCTCATAGCGAATTTTCCATCCTGAACTGCGTTATTTTTGGAGGCATTTGCTGGGAGGGTTCATTGAGCTCATCAGAAGGGTCTATTTATGAGTAGAGGGATCAGCCTTCTCGTTAGAAATACCATTGGAGGAGGACATCATTATTTCATATCTGTCATAGCCTCGTCTCATATCAGATCCAGTTGCAGTGGCATATTAACCCCAGGGTTATTTGTCACATTGTATGTTTCTTGGTATTTCTAGCAATCATTTCCGGGTTGGCTAGAAATCTTGTATTAGAGCCCACATCTTCATTGATGAGCATTTATTTTGTTTCTATCAGCCACATTCCATTTTTATATGTTTTCAGCAGCAGCTACACTGTTATAGACATCGTTTTCACTGCTCTCCGGCATTCTATACAGTTGCAACAGCTCATGTGCTGATTGTTTTATTCATTGGAGACTTGTTCCCATTGCTTGAGTGGCTTGTCCCTCATGATCTTGTTGTATATTTTTGCTGATATATTAATAAAATATGGTTGTACATTGATCCCTCTTATGTCATGTTAAGATTTTCATATTTTTAAATTTTTATGTTCATGTATTGCTGCAATCCCATTTTGGGATATTACATATTTTGATAAGATTTAGAGAGGTTTTTTCTTGACTTCCCATTTGTTTAAGAATAGTTGGTGAAAATCAGGGAGGTCATGTATACTATTAGGGGTTAGGCCTTTAAACCATTTTCTTGCCTCTCCCCCTCAACTTTGAGCAAACATTCTCATTCTGATAGTTTCATCATCTATCTCTTCTTGATCACAACAATGCTCCATTCTATCCACATGTTGTTGAGAAGCTGTAGAACCACTCTCATTAAATAAGGGGATCTTGGACTGATAATCATGTGGTAGAGGTAATAAAGGCAATGGTAGGACTAATGGAGCATACCACGTTGCCATGGCTGGTAGATGGGGAAAAAAAGGAGGGTTAACAAGAGGAGGGTTTACAAAAGGAGGTGGAGGGTAAAATGAAGGACGGTGAACAGTGGGTGTATGAATGGGGGTTGAATGTTGGGTATGTGTTATATTCTTTCCATGACTGGTTTTGTGAATGGGTTTGCACATGGTTTTAGGGCATGATGGTTTTCGGCCCCTGGTATTTTGTAGATCCAGTCAAGGGAAATACGGTTATGTTCTAATCTAGGGTTAATGGATTGGGGTTTATATATGCTTTGGAATGTATATATATGTGTTGTAACACTAAAAGGAATATAAAGAAAAATCAAGTTAGTCGTTCTGATTTGGGATCTAGGGGAAAATCTATGTGTATATATGTTTTATGTTTTATGCTTTCGCTATTGTTTATTTTTTCTTTTAAGATTCGTTTATAGATCATTTTTATATAGGGTTAAAACCTACATTCAAGTTAGTACAACAGGATTCTACAGTAAGGTGGATGGGTCTAGAAATATCTGGGTTATCCAACTCTGAGATCTAGTCCTAGACAAGCTTTGTTCTAGGGGTGAGTCAGATAGGATATTCTGCAAGTCTTAAGGTTTTCAGATAGGGAACTTGCTTTGTGGACAGGTCTGTTAACAGTTGAATTTTTAGATCTAGGAGATTTTTTTACGATGTGCTCTCGATTGTCAACTATTGCAGGAGGGTTTGGGTCTGGATGCGATCTAGTACAAATTCTTCTAGAAGCCTGAACTTAGACCCAAAATTCAGAGAGGTTAAAATTTTATTACAATCATTGAAAAACAAACCAATCTGTGAAAGAAATACTTAATCCACAAATTATTCTTGACTGGGTCCTTTTGAGGTTTAATGATATCAGGATTTCTCAATAATTTCCCTCGAACATCTCCAGAACAAGATAAAGACCCAACTGTTGTTGTGACTCGAGACGAGTCACAAGATTGTGTTGGGGGTTGTTGGAGCGGGGTCCACTGAATGAAATTTTGATATACTGTAATATTTTGTAATATTTTAGTCTTGCATAGGGGCTTTGGGGCAGGTCAAAGCCCCTAATGAATTGTAATGGGTCAAAGGGTAGACCAAGGGGCCACAAACCACGGTTTGCAGACCATAGAATAGCACAAGCTAAAATAGTATAAATAAGGTTAATATATCAAGTCTAGAAGAAGTTTTGGTTAATTCTGAAGGAGAATATTGGATTTATGATACTTTTGTGTAGACTTGTTTGGGTAAGCGCTCATGTTGGCTGTGTGCGCGAAGACCCTAGTCCTGATGTGTGCGGACCCCGCTGGCTGTGTGCACGGGTATGCAGAAGATTCTGTAAGTGGAATCTGAAGTATTAATGAATGAGAAGACATTTTGCTGATATTGGAATATTGTTGTGTTCTGTTATGGGTTGCGCTACATGCTAATTCCCTGTTATTTCTATATTATCTTTGCAATAGTAACCATTGATTATAGATTAAGTGTGTACTTATAATAGATGATTAAAAGAACAGTGAATGCATAGATCTGAACTATATTGTTCCTATTAAGTGATTATCTTATGATTTATGGGTTGCACAAGTTATTTTGTTACGCATATTGTTAAGGGTTTCTGGTTAGGGCTTTCTTAGTGCAGGCCTGTTTAGATCTAAAGGTGCCCACTTTATTAAATCTCTATCTCTCAGGGTGCAAAAACCTGGTTCCAACACCCTCCCATACTACTTCAGGTGAGACCTTGACCTGCGCAAGCAAGCCATTGCCGAAAGGGCCAGTAGTACAGGGGTTTTTTGGTTAACCTCAAGTCTGAACCTAGGTCAAGACCCTTCAGACCAACACTATTGGACCATGCACCAAAGAATTAATGTTTTTTTGCGGAGGAATAATCAGAGTAGTTACACAGTAATGGCAGACTCTGGCTCTATGTGCCCATTTCTAAGGTCAGAAATTTCTTAGGAAATGTCAAAATATGGCAAGATTGAAACAACCATCTACTATATGTGCAAAGAGCAGAGAATGGAATTCATAAATTCTTAGGTGTTTTGTCAGGCCAACACACAAATGGTTAGATAAATTGTTCTTGACAGCAAAATCTAAAGAGAAATAGTTGTTGAAAACAATTTTGTGCAACAAAGAGGGTATGTCATCAATTCTGATGAGTAGGGAGTTGCATGCAAGAGCAGAGTAATGTTATGTCTATAGTTGATTGGCTAAATAGAGAAATGGTAGACAAATTATGGAAAGTATGCAGAGCTAACAACTATGAAAATTCCCAAGACTAAATTTGCTTTGATACCATGTTAAAACCCACTCACATAAACATAATGGACAGAAGATAAAGATAAGTGTGGATATCATATTATTCACAATGATATGCATTTATAGTACATTAGGTGTGAATCTTGGATTCCACATTCCAGGGTCACTTGGACTCCCTATGATTGTTCGTTTTCCACACCTTAACCCTTAGCGGATTAGGTGTCCAACATGGTCGATGGTGATTATTCATTCATCATAGGGAAACATCATTACCCTAAAGACAGAGGATGTGAATACAGTCATGGAGTACATATAACTCTGCCCAAGGAGTATATTGTAGTCTAATTGTGTGTCTAAGACCTCAATGTCTATAAGAACTAACTTTTCGGCTAGGTTTACAGGGACATTTTGATACAGACCGACAAGGACTCATGGGCGCCCATTGTATGCTCTAAGAATGATGTCGAATGTTTTTAATTCAAGTGATCCTAACTTTTTCCAAACTGATTTAGACATGATACATGTGGTTGCTCCTTCATCGACGATGCATCGGTGTATGGTGATGTTATGAATCGAAACCGATATTTTGAAAGTGACTAGAGAAGGAAGCCTCGGGCTTGCCTTGTCTAGGTCAAAAACCATTAGGCGTGAATCGGAAGGATCGATTGCACCTAATGCAGAAATCAAGGCTTTCCATTGTCTCGGGCATGATTGCAGAACTTCCAAAGCTGACATAACAGCTGGTGATTGAGCTGAATCATCCACTGTGCTATAGCTATGAGCGGATTTAGAGTGATGTCCTGCGCACCTAGTTGGTCCCTTGACCATTTTTTGAAGGGGCTCAGTAAGTACTTTGGAGATAGTTAATGGTGTGGAAGGTGCACTCGTACTTGCACCTAATGGGCTGGTGTCCGGAGGTGTATCGTAGTTCCTATTCCTTTTTTGGAAGAAAAATTCTTCGTTAAGCATGTATATCTCGTTACTACCTCCTCCGGTATCGTTTTGCAATGGTTGTTGTTGCTGGGTGTGTACCACTCCTTGGTGGGGGAAGGGTTCCTACATTACATTAGGTTGTTGAGTAGGTCCCCCTTGTCTTCAGTTACCCTGAAGTCTTTTAAATCCGGGGAGTTCGAGATAGTGGTGAGTGTAATGGCCATATTCACGACATATGGCACAAGAATGATTTTTCCTTAGACTAGGTCTCTTGTTTTTCCCTTGGGAGTTATTATGTAGCTCTTGGTTTTGATTTTGGTTGGGATTGCCCCGAAATTAAGATCGCGGGGGGCATTTTTTATTACTGCCCCCGTGTCCAGAGTCTCCCTTTTGCTTATTCCTAGGCTTCTTTTTTGCAACGTTCGGAGGATTATTGTTGTTCCCTTGGTCGTAAGACTGTTGTTGTTGAGCCCGGGATGGTTGCACTAGGTCACCACCGGTGCATTGTTTTGCGTTGGTGGTGGATTTTTTATGGGAAAAGGGGGGTATAGGTTCCCCTATCCTTGATTGGTGTAATATTTCTAGGGAGGCTCTCTTGTATCATCATTCCTAGCTGAGTACTAGTTCCCCTGCGAGGCAGTTGATGGTATAGTATTACCCTATTCATCATATTCTGCAAAGGTGTAGACTGACTTTGATGGTATCCATTGAGTAGAATCGTACGGGTATCCTAGGTACTGATTACTATTGCTTAGGTGACCTTGGGTCAAGGACCCGATCAAATCGTCTGTAGTATTCGACGCGCCTCGTAACTCTCTATAAGTTTGAAGGTGCGGGGCATTTGTCAGGACATTGTAAATATATCCTAATTGTCCTCGTGTGAGATTTTTCAAAGTAAGTCCAACAACACTCTATCATAAGTTTTGGCTTTACACAAACTATGACGTCCCCACCATTCATGGAGATGGTTCGATATATGGACGACTAGTGTTTGCTTAAAATGTTTCAGCAGTTCCACTCCCAAATCATTATGAATGGGGAGCTAAAAATAGGTGAGGAATGTGCTAAAGGTTCCATGAGAAGCAGAAGGCTACTCATCATACCTTGAGAAAGTCTTAGTCAAATGGTATCTTCAATGATATTATTGGATGAACACAACAAGTGGAAATTCATGATATGGTTTCATGGGTCTTCCGCTTGCTTCCCTTCGAAATTTGGTATATCTGAAGGGAGCTTCATGGGCATGGGAGTCCATTTAAGGCCATGATCAATGGGGTCATTAGTTAACTTCGTTAAATCTGGAATATTAAGTGATGCTAAGAAGGATAACTGTGTATTGATTGTCATTGTATATTGTGGAAAAATAGGTATATGAATGTGATGGTTTAATGGAGGTGCCTAGAGAATAATACCCTATGGCGTGCCCTAATGAATGATTTGTTGATTCCCCAATGGGGTAGTGCTCCTCCGCCCTCTAGGGGTTGTAGGAGGAGTTGAGTGTAGTGACCCTGCTAGGGTTTCCGCTGGTTTGGTGTTGGATGACCCTTGGGGATTTCCAATCACAGATGCCCCGATAAAGGATGAACTAATAATGGTGGCAGCGTATTGTCTTCGACGCCTAAATGGCAGGAGACTTGGCACTCCTCCCTCTAATGGGAGGAGGTCCATGAAATGCCTAAATCGATGGGGTCCTGTTGGGTCCATTATGGTGTCGAATAGCTTAATCTTGGTGATATTTTTGGTTTGTTGGAGGAAGCAATATTTTTATCAAAGAAAATACGATCACATGCATAAAAATAAGAGGTAATTTTCCATTTAATTTAAATCTATGTGATCAATCAGGAAAAAATTGTGGTTTTGTTTGTTTTGTGTATGATACTCAAAATCCTATATAGACCTACTTGTCTTTACAATCCCAACAGAACTGGGCCTTGTGAAGATATCTTCTGATGGGTATCGAGTCTAATGTCCCGAAATAACTGTGATGCAGGAGCATCATCTCCGAAAAAACACATTGTATTTTATCTAAGCTAGGGGGTTTCATGTTTTATTAAATTTCATGTAAACATTAATATTATTTTGAGTGATTAATTAATTATTTGTGAGAAATTGTAAATATGAGAGAAAATTAGTTTCTAGATTATTTAGAATTAATGAGGAAGCCTAAGTTGGAATTAGTTTCTAAGTCTTAGGGATAAGAATCTATCTTTTAGGGATGTTGAGAGATTTAGGGGTTTGTTGAGGAATTGAAGGGATAAAGCATTAATTAGATTACTTTTAAAATTGTATAAATAGGAGGGGGTTTTTTAGAGAAAAATACATTGGGATTGTGAGTGAGAGTGTGAGCAGTGAAGGAGTTTCTATTTGGAAGCCTCTGGTAATTGTAAAGGGCCAAATAATCGAAAACCAGGCCAAGGAAAGAATTGTATTGTAAGTGTTTTGTGAGTCAATACAGCCTTTGATTTTTTACTGTATGTCCAGTATTGAATTTGCGTGAGATTGGATTGATACGTTCAATGAATAAAACAAAATTAGGTTGTAATGAATTGTATGTATATATGGAATAGAGGTTCGATTTTATACCTCACTCTCAAGTTTTATTACAAATTCAATTCAGAAAGTGATGAAGGTCGAATGCATTATTGAAAATCCGATTAATGTTATTGGCTGCGATGGTGATACGAATGATGGAATTAAAAATAACTGTTCATGGAAATGTCCAGCATGAGATTAAGCCTGCATTATCTGTGTGAAGAATTGTATTGAAAGCGTTGTTCTATGTCAATTAGTGGACCCATATTATAATTACTATCTGCAGAAATCGATTAAATATGCTGGGTAATTTGATGGAGTTTGTTGGAAGTGCTGAAAAAAGGCGCAGAGTTGTGTTTCGAACTCTGTTTGAAATCCAATTAAAGACAGTTTAAATTGTTGTGAAATAGTCTGAATAGCGTTACAAATTGGCAAAGTAAGCTTGCGCAGAGCAAGTGTTGAAATTGCGGATTGATCTGGCTATTCGACTATATGGATCGATATTCTGTGGGCACTCTGTTTTGAATTCTAATCTCACATGAATTGATTGTCACAGAAAATGATTGCTTGCAGAAGCTATAATAAAGTTTAATTATCCAGTCGATGTGGGAAAACGGGGGCAATAAGTCTTCAATTATGGAGTCGATGTGTGAAAGGGCGCAGATCTGAGCTTGAAATGCAGTGATTCGATTTAAAAGCAGCAGAGGTAATTTAATGTGATTTGAATCTGTTGAAAACAATCCATAAGTTTGCTGAGGGCGATCTTTAATCTACCCAGAAATTAAGGATCGATTCAGTTAATGTATGTCTGAACTGAGAATCATGTGATCGAGAAGTACCATTGCAGAAGTAAAACTGCGCTGAAATGTGGAATATTTTTTGAAAAGTCGATGATTGCAAGTGAAGGCATCTTATGGGTTGCGTACAGGGGGAGGTAAGAACTTTCAGGCAGATTTCAATTATGTCAGACTTTCATTTTTAAACAAAGTGAAATATGGTTCTGAACGCCGGCCTTTTTAAAGCACATATCATCTTCATTGGTATTGAATAAAATCAGTTTGATATATATTTGAATTGAAACATTTCCATAGGCGTGGTACTTGATTGTATGATGTTGGTTTCGTGCTATATGAAGTGCGTAGTATGAATTTGCCAGGGCGCACACTTTTCTTTATCAGAATTTGGATTTTAAAAGTCCAGACATAAAATCCATATGAGAATGAGATGTTAAACAGATAAGAAGACGAAATTGTATTATTGCATTTGGGACTTAAGGGTGGAAACTTGAATTAAATAAACAGAAAGGACTTGCGCTATTGGAGGTAAGTTACTTTGAATTCTGGTCAAATTGGGAGTACGGTTAACAAAACAAGCAAGTTGAGTCTTGTTTACATATGAAACAGTGGTATTAAACACATTGGGCATTTGTTTTGTGAGTTTTAATGGTGAAATGAAAACTGATATTAAAAGCCTTATGTAATGGAAATGAGTAATGATGTTAATTAGATGAAAGCTTGAAAGTATGAAATGAAAGTTATGATTGAGAGTTTGAGATGATGTGAATTGAGTTTAAATAAAATACATGGTTTTATAACCATCGTGGTTTTGTAACAAAGAAGCTTCCGAAAAGAGTTGAAAAAGCCAGAAAAGGGGATTTTATCAACAAGAATGAAGAATTGTGTTTTGATATGCATAGTTAGTATGATTCTGGGGATTTGCAGGCCTAGCCTGCGTCAAACTGGCAACACCTTCCAGTAGCTGAAGAATCGACCAAGGTAATGGTATGAGGATCAAGTGTTTCCTGCACCGTCACCTATAGGGAAGGATGCCCTAGTTTTGGCCACTAAAGTACCGTCATCCCACATGAGCATTCGAGTCTTGCGCTTCTTGGTAATCAGCTACCAGTACTGAGAACTAGATGGGTCAGGTAGCCCCAAAAAGTACCGCACACACCGGGCCTAAGCTTAACCCCCTCTAAAACGGGTCTTTGTTAACACTCTGGTATTCATTCCGTGGGAGGATAGAAGGATTTGAAGCTCCTTAAAAAGTCAACATCTATGTTTCAAATAGTATTATGACCACGATGGCTTATTGGATGCCTAATCCCGATGGTCCTAACCTGAACTATAATTTCTTTTGTGGCTCTTGTGGGGAGAATTTAGTGAGGTCGGTTAATGATTATTTTTAGAGGGTATCAATTTTCCTTAGGGTGTGCTTTGGTGAAGTATCTGTAAGAAGAGGATAAAGGTCCCAACACACTGGGTGCCTTTTGGTCCAATGCTTACCAATTTTTCGTGTGTGCTTTGGAGTGTATAATCACGAGTGTTATGAGATGTGGATATGTTTTGATCCTTTACAATCCTTTTCTAATTACCCTATGTATGTGTGTGTTCCTTGCAAAAAAAATGATGTGTCGATTATGGGCACTATAGGGAGATGGAAAATTGTCTTACGAAAGAGTTCATGTGCATACCCAGGCTCACCATGAGGTGCAAGGGTGGCATAGATTACTTGCTTTATTTTTTATAGTTTTGTCCTAGTCCCAATTCCTAATGCAAAATTGAACTAATCTAATGCAAAAATTGAAAAAACTTGAATTAGATAACTAATATAATTTTATACTAATTACGTTATGTGTTTGGTATCTTTTATCAGCAAATCATTTGTTCGAACAACATATGTGGATTCAAGGCCACTTATTTTTTCCTACTTAAATTATGTATTCGCAAAATAAAATAAAAAACTAAAATTAAAACTACTTAGTTGCTAAGCTAAATTCTAGCAAGAGTCCTAATTAGTCATGAAATACAAGAACACAGAGATGGAAATTTTTTTATGGGTTTCCAAGCACTTTACAACTGAAAAAATGGCCTACTGCATGGGTTATCGTCCCACAGGTGCATCTATCAGAGCGTAATGTGCACAGTTGGGCAGAATGAAAAAATCCCTCCTCTGTTGTGAAAAACTTCTCACTGAGTGTGATTGGATATGTTGAGAGGATCTAGGGGTGATTTGTAGTAATTGAGCAAAAAGAAGGACCTGCATCAACAACCATTAACTCAAAAGGAAGAATCGAGTGGAGTCGCCATTCCTATGGTAGTGTATTCGACGCATGGGCGTACGAAATACACTTTGCTTAGTATGTTGGTTGCTTACCTACATAAGAGTCACAGGTCAAAATGGTTTGTTAAATGTTAGTGGAACAAGTTAAACATGTAATAAGCTAGGTTAGAGAGGAAACATAGCATACTACATAAACAATAAAACAAAAACAAGACAATATGCACAAGATACACGCTCGATAGACCAAACACACTAATAACTGAAACTGGAGAGATTCTCCCTTTATTAGGTGTTGGCGGTGATAGAAGATGGAATGCTAAATATCTTGTGGTGTATCCTTTAAGCTATGGAGCTCAAATATATAAGAAAAGGAGGTCTCTTTCCCTCAAGTTTTCTGCAAGCTTCTCTTCCCTCTCAAAGGATGGTAGAGTGATGATCATGTGGTGAACTCCTTTCTCTTGGACTGAGATGTTGGGTGGCCAACAACTAAGTCCTTCCAATATCTTTGTTGATGGACTACACAAACTGGTTTGCTATGGAGCAATTTGGCCAACATAACAATGTGTCTCCTATTATTCTTCCAAAGGCTAGCTTTTATAAACCATTTTCAAATTATCTCTCCTTCTCTTGGCTCAATATGGATTGTGACACAAGAGTGTAGGTAGGATTCCTTTGTGTGTTGCAGTAAATCCATAAGGTGGCTCAAAGACAATTGTACTTGGATAGGTTTAGTGTTTTTAACTAAGTGTGCCAAGTGGTCTTGAAATGGTGACATTCTGTCATCCCCATGACCACACGGCTATCAAAGGGATAGTCACGCTATGCACAGCTATCGAAGAAAAAGTCGCATTGTGTGCCAAAATTCCTTGTGCGCTCTCCATAAATTTGTCCTTTGACCTTAGGAATAATTAACTTTTTTGGCTCTTCCTAATGTATTCCTTCTCTAGAAACCTTTATTTGTACCTTTTTCTTAACATTTTTAATGTCTTATTCCCGTACGATTTTCTAGTGTTAACAATTGGCATGGATGATTTCGTAGATTGACATTGGTTTTGCCTAACCTTGACATTTCCTGGATAACCATGGTGTTGGGGGTTTTCCCTTTTGTTTTATGATTGGTGCTCATGTTCCTTATGGATGTGGGTTGAGTTATTAGTCCCTAGAGCCTTGGTTGGACAAACACTCTTGAAGCCCTGGAACAACTTGGGTTGAGTTACTAGTCCTGGAAGCCTTGGTTGATCTGAATAGGACAAACTAGTTTTGCTTTGCTAGCTTCCTCATCGGTATAAAAAAAAAGTGCTTAAAGTATTATGTCAAATAGAAAGTTTATGAGAGGGTTTATGTGTCAAAATTGTGTGTCTTTTATGAGAAATTCATGAAGTAAATTAGCTTTAAAAACACATAAACAATAATTAAATTGTAGATAATATAATACAAAACAAGCACATTACACAATAGAGATGAAGGAGTTCACCCCTCATGGGCTACATCTCATTGGACCAGCTTCAATGGCTTGGCCCTCTTTGATTAACTGATCAAAAATTTGAATATAGTTATTTCCTGAGCTCTTATGGCTCTCAAACTTGCTCCAATGGCTCTGGGACACCCCCAATACCCTTGTTGTTGTTCTGACTGAGTCAAATTTTGACTCTTTGGGAAAAAGTTATGCCTCTTTCAATTTTCTCCACTAAATTCGGCACTAAACTAGTTCACTGCAGTTAAAACTGGCAGTTTTCCCGAATTTGGAGGTCCACTAATTAGTGGTTAAGTGGAGGTTAGAGCTAATTAAGCGATGTTTAAGCGCTAACTGCGTTCTTAAACTAATCCACAACTTAATGACGGTTTAGCACTAATAAATGAGGATTAAGGTTAATAAAGCAGGGTTAATGTTTTAATTATGAATTAGCGTTGGAGCTCCCATCGTGGTCATAGTGGATGGGTTCTATGAACTGGGGGTTGGCCCTCGCTTACCCCTGCTACCAACTTTGATCTAATTCAAATATAATAGAATTCCATAGTCTTGTAAGGACTAATGCGTAGGTGAGATGGTATTGTGTGCAGATATGTGGCAGGAGGTCGTGGGGTTGAACCCCGATGCCTTTGCCTAGACCTGTCCCAAAAATTTTATACCACCATAAAACTTGGGGGGGCACATGGTGACCTCCAGGCTTGCCACATGTCGTCACCTAATTGGACAGAAATTGAACCAATAATATTACACCACGTCACCCTCCATACGACCAACCAAATGTTGCCAAGTGGCAACCTACCATTAGATGGAGAAGAAATTGACTAGCGTTTGACCAACACAGTTAGATGCCATGTAAGAAGTACAGACTGCTGACTGGGCTTCCTGTCTGACATTTTTTTTGAAATTTTGTCTGTTTATTCAAACGATCAGAATGCTCTAACTTTCTCATACAGACTCTGTTTTGAGCGAAAAGAAGTGCGCTAGAATTAGGAAGACGAGAACTATGCGGTCGTTAAAGTTATAATCCATTCTAAGAACTTTTAATTTTTAGCAAATTTTTTCCCCCAATTTAGTTTTTGATCACTGTTGGAATCATGATTGTCGTTAAACAAAAACCCGCAGGCGTTAATCTCCACTACAATCGCCAGAGTTAGGATTCACAAGAGGCGGTTATTCCATGTTGCGAAACACACGGGGAGCGTTGAACCCAATGTCCAACAATCGTTCCTTCCCATTGAAAGGATTTTGGAGCCACAAAATCTAGTTATCTAATGAGAGTTTAATCCTCTTCACCTTTCCAAGTTCTATCGACTTGATTCTACTTGGAAAAATCTTCATGACAACCACTTTGGTTCCTTGACATGCCTACTCTTGCAAATGGCTTGGTACTTCAACCAATGTCCTCCTTTCACTGCTGACCCTTGTTGGTTTCTTGCTGACTAATGAAAAACATATCGTTGTAACAAAGCGATCTCTCTGTGCTTGGAAAGCTTGATTGATGGCCTTCCCACTAGGAATCTTGTTCCTCCTTTGCATAAACATGCATTTGATGCAAGATTCTCCTTGGAAACTCTTTTCCAATTTAAGCCCATCTGAGTGAACTACATCAATGAATTCAAGTATCAATAATAACTAGAAATGAAATTACCATTATTTTACCTCCATGGTACCAAATTCCACATCTATAAGAATGTTATTGCCATCTCTTTCGCTTCTTGGCGTCATGCATCATATGGTCTACAAAAGGGCTTTTGTTTTTGCTGCAATATTTTGTCATCCTGTCCCTCTTTCTGCTTCTTGATTCCATCATCCTCCAATATTTACATGCTGCTCATGCCATGATTTGAGAATGAAGGCTAATAACAAGCCTCTTGCTCAAGAGTGGACCTTTCAAAATCCTGAGACATCTTGTCACAAGCAAAACCATTAACTTGAAAAACACACCATGCAAGACACACAATTTGACGACCTCTTCCTTTTTATCCTTCAAGGGAACAAATGTCACATCCTATGAACATCACCATGCATTCTTACATCTTGGTGTACAAACCCATCGACCAAACACAAGTCAACAAAACATGCGTCTTCAAACCATTAACTCTTAAGTCAAACAAAATCATGTACAACACTTGATGATTATTTTCCCAAAACAACAAGAATTTTACATCTCATGAAACAATTCGTCAACATCTCCCTTTCATCCTTAGAGATTAAATCAACTCTTCCAAGTCGATAACACATACATGTAACAATCAATTGGCCAACACAAGTCGATCACTCATGCATGTGCAAATGATAAACACTCTCAATTTGACAACATACATGTTAACAAAGAAATCAACCAACACAAGTAAATCACTCATGCATGTTCAAGCACAATGAAACTATAAAAAATTCCACTGTTCACACACAAACTCTCATGCATGTATACAATGATCAAGTCTCTCGCAAGTACATTCACAAGTACAAGAATCCCATTGGTATGTAGAAGTAGTTAAAGAGCTTAAATGACCAAATTTTTTGCAACAAAGTGAGTCAACATACTCCACTTTCAAACACCTTCCTGGCATAAACATGCAACATGCATTCTAGAGAAAAATAAATGCATACACATGCAAATTGCAACTACAAATTGCCATCTTTGCTGAATCTAAGTGAGTCAACATAACTCTACTTTTCAACCATCTTGCTTCATGAAATATGCAACATACTTTCAAGAGAAAAGAATTGCATTTAGATACAAGGAAACGCATCAATAAGGCAATATTTGCATCAATTATCAAAAGAAATGTAAGGCCTTAATTGGTTAATAAATCTAACTATCTCTTTCCAAACCACTTCAATGATGCTTATTTCAGTTGCACTTCACCATTTGTATCATCCTAACCCACATCAATTATGGAATCATCTTTTCCATTCTTATCAAAATATCTCTCCACCTTCTTCAAATGTTGTGGATGACTTGTTGGATACAAAGTCCAACACTTGTCGATAAGATGACCCTGCTTATGGCAATGAGTGCAAAATAATTGCATCTTCTTTTTAACATGGTTTGCATTGTCCATTGGACCTTTGGCTTTCTATCTCCTTTGTTTAGAAAGTTTCTTGTGTTTGGTTATCTTCTTCCAACACCTCAAAACAGTATGGATATTCAAACCACAAAAGGAACATGTAAATTTTCTCGAAATCTTATGTGAGGATTTTCCATGTTTATCATAATTAAAAGCAACTTCACTAAAGGCAGATTTATGCCTTGCACATTCACCTTTATCACCTTCTTGAGGAGGTGAATTTGATGGGGTGGTGGCTCTCTTCGGAATACCAACAATGGATTCAATGGCTTTAGATCTTTCAACATCCTCTTGTTTTCCATTTCCATTAGTTGCATGCTTATGAGCATATTCTTGCAAAGTGGGTGTAAAACTTTTGCATTACTCATGAACACAAACTTCACAAGCTTGAGGTAATGAACATGTAATGAATGTCTTTCCTTGGAACACCTTCATGTATCTCCTTGGCTTTGGAGCATTATCCGTCTTCTTGTTGTACATAATCACTACTTGCATGGCTAAAATTAATCTCTTCAACAGTGGGTGTAAACCTGTTGTATTCTCCATGAACACAATCTTGAGGTAGTGACTATGTAATGGAAGCCTTTCTTGAAACAATTCCAAAAGTATCCATAGTTTTTTAGTATTATATATCATTTTCTTCACCAAAACCTAGACCCATGTACCTAGACCTTCCCTCGACAACAATAGGGTTTATAATTCCCTGTGCATGTTTGCCCATTTTTTTTAACAATTTGGACCCTATTCCTCTAGTATGTCTTTCAAAAACACCAAAACATTCATCTTGAGAGGAAATTGAAGATAAACTTTATTTGCATACCTCATTTTCATGCAAATACTTGGCTAGAGTTTCCTTGGCATCATGGAGTTGAATCTCAATCTCATGCATCTTTGCTAGGGTTTCATTTGCAATATGGATCTGAGTCTCCATCTCATGCATATTTTCTAGGGTTTCATTTGCAATATGGAGATGAGTCTCCATCTCATGCACATTTTCAAGAAGCTCTTGCTTCTCCTCCTTCATGGCCATCAACTGCTCCTGAAACCTATTGCCCTCCTTCCTATCTTCAACCATCTCTAGCACCATATCTCTCATGATGAGGAGCTTCTGCAACATTTTTTAGCACAGTTATTTGCTAAGTCATCAGTCCATTTTATTTTTTTTGTTTTAAGGATTAGACTTTGTAAATTTCAAAAGAAAATTGGTCGCTACCGAAATTTCTGGTAGCGCCTGTTTTAGCCCTTTTCGGAAAGTCAGTTTTAGTTATGTTTATGTCTGTTTTTATTTAATCTGATGCTACTGGAAATTACGGTAACTTCCCATGTTTAAAAAAAAAAAAAAGTGCATCCTCTTTGTGTCAAGGCACATTTTTTTTGTTTAAAATATGTTTTAAATATTTGTATTAATATTTAAATCACGTGATAGGAGTGGTATGCGGTCAGTCATGTTAATTTGAAGTCGTGGTATATGTGTAGTGTCTAAGTGTCAATCCGCAGTAACACAACCAATCATTGATCCCATCCTTTCTGTCAGCCGAGTTGGTTTAGTTTCATATCAAAGTACATGATTATCGATTGGAAAAAGATCATGGATACACAGTTTTAACGCAATGAGCGTTTGGATGGTCACACATAG
The DNA here is from genome assembly GCA_034641835.2 of Pinus albicaulis. Classification (NCBI taxonomy): domain Eukaryota; kingdom Viridiplantae; phylum Streptophyta; class Pinopsida; order Pinales; family Pinaceae; genus Pinus; species Pinus albicaulis. The sequence goes on from CM076576.1 coordinate 204,234,628, forward strand.
ACGCTGCTGAAAATTTAGGCCAATAACCAGCATGCAGTGGAGGTGACTACCAGTCATAGATCCATTTATCTCTGGCCACATGTAGCATGCCACTTGAAGCTACAAAGCCAATTGAAGACCATAATTTTTATCACATGGTGCATACTAACGTCAAGGATACTTACCATAATGAAAATCTATTACATGGAAGGATGAACCATTGTATCAGTTGTGAGCTTAGTTGTTGAAGAACGCAATTTTATATAGTGCAGCTTGAGGAAGGAGTCTTAAATTTCAGACAAGATCTCATAGGAAGACACAACAACACATGTTAGGTGAGCTCTTCTAGCTTTTACACCTATCAGATTTCAAGAGACAGACTTATTAATTACTGGAGATGACAGAAAGAGGAGGAAAGCTAAAACAAATTGAACCACAAGGAGCTGACCTAGTAGATGCAAATTCGAATGTGAGAAGGATGTTTGTTCAAGAAGGGTGGTATTCTTTGTGCTCAATACTGGGAAGCTCTCACTTAGGAGAAGCTCAAGATTTATAAAATTATTTCAATGGACAGGAAGCCACCATATATGGTCTTAAATTGCAGGTATCAACAAATTCAATTGCTGAGGCATTCAACCTTCCACGGGAAGGAGAAAGTTGGTTTAAAGGTCAAGTCATCATTAGAGGAGACCTCAACAGTTTCCTCTGTTAGTCATCAGTAATTTTTGCATGTTGTATATGACTAAATTATTTCCCTAGATTTATAGAAAAAAAGTTCATGAACATTGTGAGTTCTAGAAATCTCACTGCCTTCATTATCCTTAGATAAAAAAGTTCACTATTCTACCATTTTTCCATCCGATGGTCACCCTACCACTCTTGGAGAACTCATTATGGGCTTATGTCACTCATCTACATATTTTTTTATCACCTATAGCCTCATTACTCTATTTTTTTCCCTTTCCCATCCCTCCACTTTCCACCTAGGGTTTCCTATAGCCAACTCATTCCCATCACCTAGGGCCAGTTTTGCTTCAAACCATGTTTCTGATCAAACAGAGATGAATTTGACAAAAGTGAGAGAGTTTCTTGTCCATAACAAGTCCAAGAAGAAAAACCTCCTTAATTTTTTACACACGTATCATGGTTTTGGAGAAATGTAAAAAATACAGGTGTCACGGAAGAATTTCTGCACAGCTGGAGTGACCTTGGGAAAATAAGTTTTTCTCCTAGCTGGAGTGTCCAAATGACTTTCTTGATGGATCCAAAGACAAATAGACTTAAATATATTTCCAATAAGCTATCAGGAGCTCAATTTTGAATTTGGGAAGGCATCCAAAAGTGGTATGCACCAACACTATGCATTTCTACACCATCATTCAGGACTTTTTGACTAGTCTTGGGAAAATAATTTTTTGACCGGGAAAATCAACTCCAAACAGGAAAAAAATGGTATATTTGGAAAAGTATACAATTCAAGCTTCCAATGAGCTATCACGGGCCCATATCCAACTTCAGGAAGGTCATAAAAACCTGCCTGCAAGTTGACCCTTTTTGGGCATTGTGCAAACAAGTGGCGTTGCGCAAAATCCATGGGCAGAACTGCCCGGTACTGCGCAAATGCCTGGGCAAGACTGCCTGACGCTGCACAAATCCTAGGAAGGTGAAAATTTTCAAAATCTCCCTTCCTAATGCCTAAATTTAACATCTGAGGCACCTCCAAGGTTGAAGAGAGTCTAAAAAGTTGGTAAGTGTTATATTTTTTTAATCCCTAAGAAAAATTGCAAATTCATTTTGGTTTTTTAGTTGTTGAGCTAAAAACCCTAGGTCATGTACACAAAGGGACCTTGTTCTTATAATCCTCCTTGGACCAATTTGATGGCATGGGTGGTGTTTTAGCTCATAGAGACAACCTTGAGTTGTATAAAGACCAATGCCTAGGACATCTTAAATGCAAGGAGAATATGGCTCAACTGATTGCGGTTGGAAATGTTTGGCTCTCATGCAACTATCACTCAAATGAATGGTTCTAATAAGGGTGGAACCAAGACCCCAAATTTAAACACAACAACTATGAAAACTGCAAAAACTGAGTACAAATTACAATAAGTAAATGCATCAGACAGCTCTAAAACAGAATGTTGTAAAAGGGGGCCAACTTCTAAAATGAATACACGGTTATCAAGTTATATGTGAGCAATGACTATGGCAGAAGATGGAGTAAGATATAAACTATAGCTAGGCTTATTCAAGGATAAGAATCCATACATATTGGGCTTATTCAAAGATAAGAATCCATATATCCGGGCTCGTTCAAATATAAGAATCCATTGTAGTTAGTATCAGAAGAATGGTAGAAGAGATAGAAAATGAACAATGTATCAAGCCTGGGCCATATTTAAAGTGTTATGGATGTATAAAACATGAGTATCTGCTATGATAAATTCACATCCAAACATGGGAGCAGACGCATTCCAAAACCTGTAGATACGAGAAGTATGGAGAAATACAAAATGAGCACTTATATTAAAAGACACAGAGAGAGAGAGAGTTACAAACTGTGAATCATCCCGAGCGGAATCCCCAATTCCAGAAAAACTTCTTGTTACTGAATCCCTACGGGATCTTCAAACATCCACTACCAAATTTCATAAAAATACATACAGAATACTCAAGCTAGTGAGTCCTTTGGAAAATCTGGAACCTTTTGTTAGTGTTTTCTTCATGTTTTTATAACCTCTGATTCCTATGTGTGAGAAGATATTTTGGGAAAATATCTTCCGTGCGTGCTTAGATGTTGTTTCAGGTATAAATCAAAAACATAAATGATGTTGAGGTAGAACTGCCTCTCATCATCTTACAACTCAGGCTTAAAGCCGTTTCTAACTGAAATGTAAACAATTTACTAACTGAAAGTAAAAACTGCAGGAGTGAACTAAAGATTTCACCCAAAATGACAAAGTGAAAATAACATAAGGTAAAAGGGCACGCGGGCCCAATCATGAATGATAATTGTTGTTTGATGAGGTGGAGCCCCTGCTTCTGCTAGTGAAGGCAATACCGTTAGTCGTGGGAAGGACTGGCCTTCTGCGCTGGAGAATGCGGTACTGCTAGTAGTGGAAGAGTTGGCCTTCTATGCTGGAGGTTCCTGTAGAATGGCCAATGGTCATTATCCAATGACTTGGACGTGGAATTTACCCTCTTCATCTATTTTCTCTGCTTCCTGGGCGTGGAGGATCGTCAACCTCGGCCTCGAGCCACTTTGATTGGCTATGAGATGGCCCACATACTTAAAATGCCATGAAAACCTGTACAGACAGCAAACCTGTTAAATAAATCTTGCGATGAAGGCATAGACTTCTTCAGAAGGCTCGAGTGAAGGCGAAAGAGCAGTGCGGAGGCAGGGAATGCAGCGGAAGCATTTCCATGGCGAAAGCAGAGTTTAAATCTGATTTGGTGCAAAGTTATGCAAAGGGCAGTTTTGCGGAAAACTGGAGTGGTTTTCCCATAGGTGGAAGGTGGTAAGCGGTAAGGAGAGGAATGAATGCGATATAGTCAGGTGGGTGATGCGTGTCCTCACAAAACCGCCCATTTCGCATCGGAGTTGCGTGTTGGGGAGCTGTTGTGAATTAGGTGCAAAAACGAACAAGAGTCGTCTGATCTAGGAAAATCAGATCAACGGCGGTGGTTGAAAGCGACAGACGTACCTGCGCAGTCGGGTGGGACTGGCGATAACGTCAGCAATCCTGTCATGTAGCGGGATGATCAGTTGCGGGGTTATAAAAGTGAGAGTGATGTGGGCCGTTAGATGAGGGATATCAACGGTCCAGATCAGAGTGAGGGAGTGCAATATTGGATGAGTGATTGGGAAAGTAGCGAAGGAGCGATGGAGTGAGGACCGTTGGATCATGAGGACATCAACGGTGGAGATCAACTGCGGGGGCGCTGCAGGGTATGGATCAACTTCTTGGCCTGTGCCTCCACAGAAAATTTTAGTCATTGATCTGAGATATTCCGCAGTCAACCAAGTAAACTGCAGAGGCACTCACAGTGTTAACTCGTGCGCTGAGAGTGCCCGCGGGTAGAGCGGAAGACTGGCGGTGACCGTTGGATCGGGCTTGATCAATGACGGAGATAAATTGGAGGAAAGTGAGTGGGGTGAAAGGCAAAGGTGCACTGGCCGTTGGATCAGGAGGATCAACGGTTGAAATCTCATCAGGGAATGGTAGGCATAAGGGGTTTGAACGGGAGAATGGAGATAGCACGAAGGTGCGATGACCATCATATCTAGAGGATCAATGGTCCAGATCATATTGTGGCTTTGCATAAATGAATGAATGAGGCGGAGGATAGCGAAACAATGAGACAGTGCCTACCGTTGGATCAGGAGGATCCACGGTCGGGATTCCATCGCGGGGGACGACAAATGGAATTGAGGGAGGCCCGATAGCCGTTGAATCGATTGCGATCAATAGCTCAAATTATATAGGTGGGGAATGAACATCGGCGGTGAAAATATAGAGTGAAAATGGAGTACAATGAAGTGCAATGTGTGATGGATGGGCGAAGCACGATGAGTGATGACCATTGGATCTACGGAGATCAACGGTCAGGATTGCGTCGGCGTTTTTCACATCAGTGGAAAAGAGTTTGGGAATGAGAACTTTGGATGAACCGAAGTGCGATGTGCGATGGATAGGTGATGTGCGATGAGTGATGACCATTGGATCTGCAGAGATCAATGGTCGGGATTGCGTCAGGGTTTCACAAATTGGCGGAAAAAGAATTCAATGAATAAGGAATGTAGGGTGGCAATGAGAGATGTGCGATAGCCGACAGGTGGAAACAGAACGCGCAATGGCCGTTGGATCTGCGGAAATCAACGATTAGGATCTCTTCGGCAAATATGAACATCGGTGGTGAAACAAAAGAGAAAATGAGTGGAGTTGGGAACCAACGAAGTTCGATGGCCGAAGAGGGCTTAAGGACTTTTAGCCGTCAGTCATAGAGTGGGGTCATATGAGAAATGGGGGCTAAGGGCTTAAGCCGAAAGGCGCTTAGAGGCCTGATATGTTAGAATGAGCGCATTTAAAGCTAAAAGGTGAATTTTTAGCCTTTTCAAGGGTTCCAATAGGTGAAAAAGGGGCTTTGACAGTCCATGCAGTCCTTGTTGTATTTGCTTTGCAGTATAAAGCTCCTTATCATTAGACATCCCAACTCGGTGAGGGATGTTATAACAACATTGGCTCCATTTGGGGATGACCCGTTTTTCCTCTAACGCATCAAGAACTCTGTAGACCATCTATTAGCCTTCTTATTGCGAACACAGTCTCCTTGATACCTTCTCTTCTTCCTTCATGACAACTTAAAACAAAAATCATCATCATAATAAAAGTAATTGAATAATGTACAATATCATATAGAAAACATTTGGACCTGAATTAATACTGGAAAAAGGGTTTTAAGAATTTCCATTCACAGAGGCTTCAAGCAGATCACCCTGCAAATTTTCCAGTCTAAAAGTGTTGTTTCCTCCTTCTTCAGCAATTTTGAAAGGTCCAAACCATAGAGGATCGAACTTTCCATGCTTTCCTTTCTCAGCCCTTCTTATATCCCATCTTAGCACCAGATCTCCAACCTGCATCTCTTTATCTTTAGCATGTTGATCGAACAGATCTTTCATTTCCTCCTGGTATTCAGTCAACCTCTGATTTACTCGACTTGGAGTCTCTTCCATCTCTACTAACTGATTCATTCTTCTGGTAAGATCATTTCGTTCCTCTTGACAATCTTGCATGAACCTAGCCACAGGTAAGGCCAATTGTATCGGGAAAATTGTTGCTCTACCATAGACCAATTCATATGGGGATTTTCCTGTTGACCTCTTACTAGTGATTCTATTTGCCCATAGCACAAACTTGAGCTGAGAATCCCAGTTCTTCTAGTTTTCATTTATGGCCTTTTTCAATGCCCTTACAAAATTTTTGTTTGAGGATTCTGCCAATCCATTTCCCTGTGGATAGTAGGCAGTAGAGTGTCCAAACCCAATATTATACTGTTGGCAAAAACTGATAAATTTGACAAACTTAAAAGCCTGAGCATTATCTGTGACAATCTTAGCGGGGCATCCAAACCTTGAGATAATGTTATCTTCCATAAACTTGATCACCACTGTGTCCGTAGCATTCCTTGCTGGTACGGCCTCTACCCATTTATTGAAGTAATCGGTGGCTGTTAGTATCTGCTTGTGTTGCCCGCTTAAGGCAACCTGAATTTCCCCGATGAAATTGATTCCCCACTGTTGGAAAGGTTCTTCTATGTGCACCGGGATCATAGGCAAAGGTGCGAACTTCTGCCTTTCAGCAAATTTCTGACATTTTTCACAAGCTCTTACCTAAGTATGAACATCTCTGAAAAGTTTGGGCCAAAAAAATCCTGCTTTCAGAATTTTGTGTGTCGTAGCCCTCCAGCTGTAATGGCCACCACATATGCCCTCATGGAATTCCGCCATCACTTCTTCTACTTCATTTTCTGTGAGACATAAAATTAGTATGCCCAATGGGTCTCTCCAGTACAAACGGCCATTTGCTACGATAAAATTTTGAGATTTTAGCCTCAACTTTCTATACTTTGTCTTGTCGCAGCTTGGAGGACATCTAAGAGTTAAGATATTCTACAATTTCTTTGTACCATGCACTGAGAAGGTACTTCATATGGGTCTTTTGTGTAGCAGTTTCTATCCTGTGCTGCTCATCTGCTCTTCCGGGCTCTTCATTTGCCATCATCGACAAATTTATCCCCAAAGCCTGACAGTTTGATTCGGAAAGGATCTTGGCTAATCCCTGTCCCTTTATTAGCTTAGTGGGGCAGATCTCCAACTCATACTCTTGTATCTTGGCTATCCATTTGCCTCTCTTTCCTTCACTATCTCCCTGAACCAAGATGTCTTTTACAGCCATTGTGGGTACAAATGCAGTTATAGCTGACTGTAGTACATACATTCGAAAAGCCTTCAGGGATTTGACTAAGGCATAAGCTTGTTTCTCCAGGATTTTATATTTTAGCTCAGTGTCGTGAAGCACTTGGCTGAAAAAAGCAATAGGTTGTTCATGACCTTCCTCATTTTTCTGCAATAACACAACTGCGACGGTGTGGGGAGATGCAAACGAAAATATTATGAAGGGTTTCGCATAATCTGGTCCTGCCAATACTGGGGCTTCTGCGAAGGCATTTTTAATTCTGTTAAAATCTTCCCATGACTCAGTAGTCCATTTTACGTCGTTATCCTTCTTCAGCATCTCAGTTATGTACCGGACTATCTCTGCATAGTTCGGTATGAATCTTCTCAAGAATTTGATACGTCCAAGAAAAACTTGGACCTCTTTATTTTTTCTGGGCAAGGATATACCATTTATGACTTCTACCCTTTTCGGGTCAGTTTTTACCCCTGCCTTTGTTACAATATGCCCCAACAGTTTACCCTCTTCTAAAGCAAACATAGATTTTTGAGGGTTTAAAGACAATCTATACCTATGGCATTTTTCAAAGGTTCTGCGTAAATGCTCTATATGTTCAGCATCGTCCTTTGAGAAGACTGTGATATCGTCCAGGTACACTACCACGAATTTGTCTTGTTCTCCCACAAAAGCAATGTCCATGGCCCTTTGAAATGTAGCCCCCGCGTTGATCAATCCAAACGGAATTCGAGCATACATAAACATTTCCCAAGGAGTAGTGAATGCAGTTTTATTTTGGTCCTCTGGAAGCACCGCTACTTGATATACCCAGAAAATCCATCCATCATAGACATTCGTGAAGATCCTACCACCTTCTGCAATATATGGTCCATCTTAGGCAGCGGATAATTGTCTTTCAGAGATGCTCTGTTCAAGTTCCGAAAGTCAACACACAATCTTATTTCCCCGTTCTTCTTTCGGACTAGGACCAGGTTGGCCACCCATTCAGAATATCTTAATGGCATAATAATATTAGCCTTCAACAGTTTCTTGATTTCCTTTTCTATGGAAGGAAGGAGTAAAGGATTATTCTGTCTTAATTTCTGTTTGTGTGGCTTAGCACCTCCTTCTAATGGAATATTTTGTTGGATAATGCTAATATCAAAGGTCTTCAAATTTTGATAAGACCAGGCAAAGACGTCTTTATATGTCTGAAATAGATTCTGATATTGCTCTTTGTATTCTTCGGGTACCTTATTAGACAATTTCACAAGCTTGGGATCGGCCTCAGTGCTGAGGTTCAGGTCATCTACCCGATTTTCTTCAACGATCTTGTTTGGCCTGATGGGGACATCGTTCTTATCGAACAACCTCTCCAAGGGGACCAGTCCTCTGGGTATTACATTCCCTTTGAGCTGCAGCACCTTGTGCCCAGCTATGGTATCCTGCCATTTATTCTGAGGAAGCTCCTTAGTCTCTTCATCGCCAGCATCTATGTCCATATTGGAGAATTCCCCAATAGTCTCCATGAATCTCTTTACTTGCTCTTCATCTTCAAACACCTGCCAGTGTTTAACATTGTCAGGGATGGAAGGATGGTAACATACCTCTATTTCGTACCTCAGGAGGGGATTTTGAGGCGGTCGAAAAGTGCTCGCAGCTACTGCAAGAGAGTCTGACATTCTGTTTTGGTCTCTTGGCATGAATTGAATATTGAATGCTAAGAATAAATTCTTTACCAAGTCCCATACCTCATTTCTGTAAGCCCTCAACCGTGGGTGCTTAGCTTGACATTGATTTCTTACTTGTCTCACCACTAGTTCTAAATCTCCCAAAACCTTCAAGCTTTGAATATTCATATTCTTTGTTGTTTGTAGACCTAGAAGCAAGGCTTCATATTCGGCCACATTATTCGTGGCTTCATATTCCAATTTGAAAGATAATGGGACCAGTTGTTAAGGGGGAGATAAGGAGAATCCCAGCTCCATTCCCTTCCTTTGAGTTGGCTTCATCAAATTTCAAGGTCCAAAACCCACCTTCTTCATTACTTGAAGACTGCTCAGTCTTTACTTGACAGAAAGATGGCTTCTGCAAGTAACCTTGGTCTTCTTCAAGCATTAGACAAGAAAACTCACCCTCTTTGTTGTACACTGGTGAATTTACTAAATTATCGGCTTTAGTGACCATCTTCACAAACCTTGTTTCCCAGTATAATCTTCTTTCTTGGCCTCCAAACACAGGGATGGTCGCATAGGTTAAGTCTAGCTTTATAGATCCTCCGATTTTTGTACCCCATGATCTTGATAACAGCATCCCAAACCGAGTTGGGATGTCGGCCACTACTATGTCCATTACCACGCTCTTAGCTAGGATTTGGGCTAGATTTACCACCAAATCCTTGATCATCCCCAAACATTTGACTCTTTAAGAATTTAAAAATAGAGATATTTATATGGGTGAGTGATCTGCAACCCCAATTGCTCCATCACCGACAGAGGTAACAGGTTATCGGATGCCCCGGAATCCAGCATACAGTTGTGCAACAGCAAATCATGAATTACTAAAGAGACATAGAAGGGAGGAGTTGAAGCACCTAACTCCTCAACATGAGGATCGAACATTACCATAGGCCTTTCTTCCTGGAGGTTTAAACTATCTGGGATTGGGGCTGCTCCTTGAGGAAGCATGAAAGAAGACACCTGAGACTGGTAGAATGGTTGTTTCAGGAGTTCAGTAAGGGGGACTGGGATTTTAACCTTTTTCAATTCCTTTTGAAGACTAAAAGTAGAGGGAGGCTTCTCTATGGTATTTTCCTTTGGTTCATTTATCATGGCTGGAGGTTTTTCTTCCCTCGGAATAGGTTTAACGTTTACATTGGGATTAGAGGCCAACTTAGAAGAGAAAGGAATGGAGTCATTAGAATGTAAAGGTTCAGTTATAGGTCTCTTACCTTTATATCCGACTTTCTGAACAACTATATCCTTATGAGGCATCTCTTCTTCTTCTTCTTGTGTGCAGGTTCTCTTTCTAGAGGACCTGAGATCATATTTTCTATGAAACTGTGCTTGCATGAAGTCTACAAATTGTTTACATTAATCATCGATCTCAGGATCTTTAGCAGCACTTGTTTTTTCTTCTTCTTCTTGCAAGGAAATCTCCACTCCTTCACCTTCTTGCAAAGAAGACTCAACTTCATCGTCGTCTGAGTAAGCAAGATATTGATCTTCTTGCCCATCGGGAATGTCTTCGGCAAGGCCATCCATCTGCCCTTCCAGATATAGCGGGGGCTGTATGTGATCTTGCTGCTCCTTCCGCTCTCTCTACAATATTTAAAGAGGAGGCTTTCTATATTGTGAGTTAAATCCTCTATTTGGAGCAGTTTGGAATGGCTTGGAGGGTGAGCTCAAGCTTCACAAGCTTGCTCAAAAGGTTCTTGATCATTTTACTCATCTCCTCTATTTTGTAATCTGCTACATCTCTATCTTGACCTGAGGTAGATGCTTCTTCTTTCCCTCTACGTCTAGCATCATGATCTGACCTTCCCTTTGATTTACCCGTAGAAGCAAAGTTGGCTTCCACTTCCAATGTGTCAGTCTGGGCTTCATCCAAAGTAGCAGACTTCCTTTCTCTCAGAGAGAATCCGAATTCTAACTTAAAAGCTTCTACAAACACCACTTTAGCATCGATCTGGTAAGGCTTCATTTCAGCTGGGAGACTTGTATATAATTTATTAAACCTCTTGATGAATTCGAACACATCATCATTATGTCTCTTTCTAAGTGTGTTGAATTTTGTAAGACAGTATCTGTGGTCCTTCTTCTCTCCCCATTTCTTGGTAAAGGCATTTTCCATTTCCTCCCAGTTATTAATGGAGTGGTCCCCCAAGGTCTTGAACCATTTTCTGGTCTTTCCATCTAGAGACTAGACAAACAATCTCAACACCACATATATAGATGTTCAACATTGAAATTTTCTGCGAAGGCGCAGAAAACTTCCAGGTGTTTCTGAGCTTCAGTATCATTTTCTCCATTGAAACGAGGTAGGATCTTTAAGTAATCCTAAGGCACATCATTCAAGATCTGAGGCAACGCCAGGGGGGCATATTTCTTCAGTAGGAAGCCAGGAACAGCCATCGGAGGTTGTGGGGGTGGCGGGAGATTCTGATGTATAATAGGAGGTGGTGGAAGAGAAGTATGTATGACAATGGGGATATACTGAACCACAGCTTGATGGGTTGATTGAACTACTGGAATATAAGAAGTGGAAACCTCTGTGACTTCTTTAACTTCTTCGGTTTCAGGAGTGGGATACAGAAAGAAGCTCGTGGTGTCTACAGACTCAGCCTCATATTTTACTTCAATATTTTCAAGGGAGGAGCTATCAGAAGTATAATCAAGGGTTCTTGCAATAGAATCAAGACTTCGATCTTGAGCTAATTGGGAGGAGGACGGAGAGTCTTCCAAGGAGAATCTGGGAATATCTGTATAAGCTGATTGTCTTTCTCTCCAATTTCTCTTGTGCAAAATCTTCTCTAGATCAGACACTGAAGGTGTTCTCAACTGGGTTGTATCTGACCTCAGGTGTGGCTTTCAGAAAGCCAGGACTGCAAATAGATTTATCCTTTGAATGACAGTGGAGTCGCCAAGGTGATGGATCTACAACTCCCAACCCTTCCTGCTCACCTATTCTAAAGGGTGGATGAATATTTGTCGAGGCCCAGGGATTTAGTTCTTTAAATTCTTTCCTCGGCAACAGTGCCAGAAAGATGTTGTAGCTCCTAGAGACAGCCTTGAGTTGTATAAAGACCAATGCCTAGGACATCTTAAATGCAAGGAGCATATGGATCAACTGACTGCAGTTGGAAATGTTTGGGTCTCATGCAACTATCACTCAGATTAATGGTTTTAATAAGGGTGGAACCAAGACCCCAAAGTTAAACACAACAACTAGGAAAACTACAGAAACTGAGTACAAAATACAATAAGTAAATGCATCAGACAATTCTAAAATAGAATGCTATAAAAGGGGGTCGACTTCTAAAATGAATACACAGTTCTCAAGTTATATTTGAGCGATGACTATGGCAGAAGATGGAGTAAGATATCAACTATAACTGGCTTATTCAAGGATAAGAATGCATACATATTGGGCTTATTCAAAGATAAGAATCCATATATTTGGGCTCGTTCAAAGATAAGAATCCATTGTAGTTAGTATCGGAAGAACGGCGGAAGAGATAGAAAATGAACAATGTATCAGGCCTGGGCCATATTTAAAGTGTTATGGATGTATAAAACATGAGTATTTTCTATGATAAATTCACGTCCAAACATGGGAGCAGTCGCATTCCAAAACCTGTAGATACGAGAAGTATGGAGAAATACAAAATGAACACTTATATTAAAAGACACACAGAGAGAGAGAGAGAGAGAGAGAGAGAGTTACAAACTGTGAATCATCCCGACCGGAATCCCCAATTCCAGCAAAACTTCTTATTACTGAATCCCTACGGGATCTTCAAACATCCACTATCAAAGTTCATACAAAATACATAGAGAATACTCGAGCTAGTGAGTCCTTTGGAAAATCTAGAACCTTTTGTTAGTGTTTTCTTCCTATTTTTATAACCTCTGATTCCTATGCGCGAGAATATATTTTGGGAAAATATCTTCCCTGCGTGCTTGTATTTTGTTTTAGGTCTAAAAAAATATAGAAATGATGATGAGGTAGAACTGCCTCTCATCATCTTACAACGTAGGCTTAAAGCGGTTTCTAACTGAAATGTAAACAATTTACTAACTGAAAGTAAAAACTACAGGACTGAACTAAAGATTTCACTCGAAATGACAAAGTGAAAAGAACATAAGATAAAAGGCCACGATGGCCCAGTCATGAATGATCATTGTTGTTTGATGAGGCGGAGCCCCTACTGCTACTGGCGAAGGCGATACCGTTAGTCGTGGAAAGGACTGGCCTTTTGTGTTGGAGGTTCCTGTAGAATGGCCAATGGTCATGATCCATTGACTTGGACGTAGAATTTACCCTCTTCATCTCTTTTCTCTGCTTCCTGGGCATGGAGGATCGTCAACCTCGGCCTCTAGCCACTGTGATTGGCTATGAGATGGCCCGCATACTTAAAATTCCATGAAAACCTGTACAGACAGCAAACCTGTTAAATAAATCCTACGATGAAGGCATAGACTACTTCAGAAGGCTCGGGTGAAGGCGAAAGAGAAATGCGGAGGCAGGGAATGTAGTGGAAGCGTTTCCATGGCGAAAGCAAAGTTTAAATCTGATTTGGCGAAAAGTTATGCAAAAGGTGGTTTTCCAAAAAATTGGAGTGGTTTTCGCGCAGGCTGTTGAGTCCCAAATTTGCATCTTTTCCATACACTTTTCCATACCTTTTTCACTCACCTAAAACCTCCCAAATTGTCAATATCGTGTGCAAAAGAGCATCTAACATGGTTTTTAATTATATTTTTGTGTTTGCTATTTGATCTAGATTTTGTTCATTCAGCTGCGGAATCTTGCCACTTTTCGCAGCTGCTGCAACTTTCCGCAGCTATTTTGTGAAACTATATGCTACAGGTGTCTACAAGGGAAACGAGCCACATGGGCAGGTCAGGAATGACGTGGACATGGTTCGTGTCCTATTGGTTCAAGCAAACTCGTCCAAAGAAGCCGCGGTCAAAGGCGTCCACATGGAAGTCAACCATGGAGTTTCATGTCGGCCGGACTCTGTTTCATGTCACATAAAGATCCATACGGCCGTTTCTAAGCCTACGGAGGATAAATCGACATCTGTACAGGGCTCTAGAGTCGAATTCAAGCATCCACATCTCGTAGATTCACTTTCCAACACGGCCATACTCCTATATCCGTGGACGTAGTGGTCTACGTGCTCTCTACCAGCATGAACTTTAGGAGACAGTTATAGTTTGTTGTTATATATAGTGCGTTTGCATACGCATATGAAGTTAGTCGTTATTAGTGAATGTAGTCTCTGTTATCTTTTGATTAATATGCTCTGTAGTGATTACGCTGCACTTGTGCCGTAACATTACCATTCTGTAATGAACTGCTTTTTAATATGAGAAGACTCTGTTTTTCAACTTAATTCGTATTTGAGGACCGTTGCCAAGGCTGTGTAGAGGGCCCCTGCTCAGCTAAGGTTTTGTGTATTAGTGTATATTTCTCATTTCGTTTCTTTAGAAATCATTGTATCATAATCCATTCATATGTTCATACTTTGCAGTTGTTTCATTTCTGTTTATACACTTCCATAATTTCCATTTCATTTTCGTCTTTCATGCTTTATGATTGTTAATCACTGATCAGTGTTTATGTTTCAGGTTTTAGATAGGCAGCCCGGGCATTTTCATAGCTTTTTGACTAATGACATGGAACTAACATTGTTCTGCTGCTAATTTTCTTTTCATAGCTTTTGTTTAATTTCAGTATTGCTTTGTTCATTTCAGTTTTGCTTATCTGCTTCAGTAGTTAAATTTAGATATACTAAGCTGCTCATAGCATCTTCAGTTGCCTCCGAAAGCCACAACTGGACTGATGGTGAGGGATTGCATTATGAAATGTGTAGTTTAGTATTAGTTTCTTTTTTGCAAATTTAGATATATTAAGCTGCTCATAGCATCTTCAGTTGCCTCTGAAAGCCACAGCTGGACTGATGGTGAGGGATTGCATTATGAAATGTGTAGTTTAGTATTAGTTTCTTTTCTGCAAATTTAGATATATTAAATCATGCATGACATCTTCAGTTGCCTCCGAAAGCCACAGCTGGACTGATGGTGAGGGATTGAATCATGAGTGTATGGTTTAGTGTTAGTTTACTTTCTGCAAATTAAATATCAGTTACTCAAGTTGTTTATGATTACTTCCGAAAATCATAGCTGGACTAATGATGAAGGGTCAGAAGATAAATTGATGTAATCTGATTTAGATTTATTTTGTTGCAATTTTGAATTTCCTTAAGCATAGTTTCTTTTGTGTTTAGTTGGCAACAAGAATAGTTTGGTTTTCATGCTCACTAGTTTACTGTTTTGATTTATTAGATTAGCAGCACCTTTTCATTTCAGCAGTACATTTTTCATTTTCTTTCAAGTCTTGTCATTGTAAATTTCAATTTGCTTTTTAAAGTTTCAAGTTGGTAAATCATTATAGGGGATATCACTTCCTTGAACAAACATAACCAAACTTGTTTTCATCTTAGAATTTCCATTTCACCTTAGAAAACCAAAAACGACACAAAGTTAAGAAATAGGTTATCTTGCACATATAGTGCGCCGCACTTCATCAGCTTACGATTCCCGGATTGACAAATTAAATGCAGCAATTTAGGACACACTAAATTGACCAAACATTTTGGCGCCGTTGCCGGGGAAGTGTAACTAGGTAGCCAATTTCTTTATAAAAAAAACATAAAATCATAAAAGAAGGGAAAACTTGATAACTTCTTGAAGTATGCTCTCCTCTTGCACCTAGTGTGATCTGGAGGATCAGAAAAGAGAGTTATTGGTTTAGTAATTTCTTAAGTATGCTCTCTTCTTGCACCTAGTGTGATCTGGAAGAACAGAAAGAGAATTATTAGCCCAACTTTTTTTTTAAAATAAAAAAATGACATGCATAGAGCAAGAGATTCTAGGGGGAGGTTTATAGCTAAAGCCAAGAGTTCGATTTTCACAACTCCATCTTCTTCAAGGCATAGACCAGATTCACCACCATCTACCCCTAGCCTTAAGATTTTTGGAAGTCAAGGAACAGCTGAATCAGAGGATTCTCCTATACCACTTACTAAAACCCACTTAGAAAACAAAGAGACTTTCTCTCATCCTTCCTTGGTAGAAGAACTAGAGGACTATAAGGACTCTAAAGAAACTATCATGGCAGAGGAAGTAATAAATAGAGGTGGAGGTAGAAGAGGAGGAGATAATGGAGACAACAATGGTGAAGGAAATAATGGTAGAAATAGGGAAGGAGACAATTTGTTTGGATTCCCTATAGTTGATGAGGAAACTCATGCAACAATGAAAAATATTTCACCATATGTACTCCCTAATTTTTATGGATTACGAAGTGAGGATCCTGAAACATTTCTGTTTGAGTTTGAAGTTGTGTGCCGAACTTATGACTATATGGAAGATTCTCAAAAACTCAAACTGTTTCCTTCAACATTGAAGGGATCTGCTTTGAAATGGTTCATGGGATTAGCCACTCAATCTATTAGGACTTGGAATGATATGAAACAAACATTTTTGGACAGATACTTGGACTATTGTATGCCCACCAATCACAAGGATGAGGTATTCAAAATGATGCAAAAAGAAGATGAACAACTAGACACCCTTAAAATCCAAAACAAGCAGAAAGCAGAAACAGATGCTTTAGCCATCTTTTGTCCGAAATGTAGGAAGAAACATGCTTTAAGGGAATGTCCCTTGGATGAAAAAGTTGTAGAAACATGTATGATTTGCTCAGAGAATCATGAGATCAAGGATTGTCCTTCAATTCCTGGACTCAAAGCTGTTTTTCAAGAAGATCCAAATTCAGTAGAATCTCTCTGTTTTGTCGCAAAGAGACCTTGGCAGGGACAACAATCTCAAGGGTTTAACAACCCTATGAATCTTCAAACCCAACCAAATTTGAATCCTTGGCAACAACCTTGGCCCCAACATCAAAACTCATATCAGCCATGGGTACAAGGGATGCAAAATCCTTATGGGAGATTTGCTCAATTTTATCAATATCCTCCATCTTTTCAAAGTCAACAAATTCCACAACTTCCAAACCCAAATCCACAACTTTCATTGCCATTTCCACAACAACAACCTTCTCAACAAAATACAAATCCTCAACTCATTCTCCCATACCAACAGAAGACAAATCAACTTCCAGCTCAGCCACTGCCAAATCCTAACAATAAGAATCCTCAAACTACTTATATGGTAGAAGGACAACAATTTTCTACCCATATGATTGTTCCTCTCAACGATGTACAACTCAGATCTGGTAGAGTTTTAGAAAAACCTTCTATAGATATTCAAGAGCAAGATACCTCTGAGGAGGACTCTCTTCAAGTCAATAAGGGTTCTGAGGAAGAAACTCTTCAAAATCTAAGCATGCAAAAAGAAAAATAAAAGTTAACACCCACAACTCCTATAGTTGAGCAACCAACATCTTCATCTACACCTCCTTTTCCTGAAAGACTACAAATTGACAAGGGGGTGGAAAAACAAATCTTGTTGCCTAACTATGACTTTCTAGATGAATTGAAGAATGTTTGTATGAAGATTCCCTTGTTACAAGCCATTCGAGAAATTCCTATTCTAGCAAAAACCATAAAGGAGTTGAGTTTCAAAAGACCAGGAAGGAAACTAAAAGACACAAGAAGAATCCACCTGGTAGGAAAGATTGCAGATATTATGATGGGAAAAATTACCATGCAGAAGTATGTAGATCCAGGAAGTCCAATTGTCAAGACACATATAAATGGGATAGAAATTCCAACACATTGATTGACTTAGGGGCTGCTATCAACATTATGAGTAGACAGACTATGGAACAGCTAAAACTTCCTAACCTTCTTTTTACACCTACTTTACTGCAACTTGCAGATCGATCAGTTATTAAACCATATGGTGTATTAGAAGATATTTCAGTCTCCTTAGATTCTTGGGAATATCCAGTAGATTTTATGATTTTGACTCCCAAGAATAATCTAGGAGGACATCCAATTATCTTAGGAAGACCTTGGCTAGCCACAGCTGATGCTTTTATTAGTTGTAGATCTGGAGACATGTACATTTCAAATGGTAATTCGACAAAGAAATTCAATTTGTATCCTCCAGCAAGAGAAATCACAGAAATAGGAGACAATGAATGGGTCAATGATGAGGACACTATACAACCTGTCTTTACCATTTCTGAAATTAGTGAGGATAGTCAAATTCTGAACACATTAGAAAATTTTGAGACATCTTCAGAATATGACCCCACACAATTTCAGTTGGAATCTGACATAGAATATTTATCATCAAGACAAATGTCTTTTTACTCTATGGAAGAGTTTGGTAATTCTGCTATTGAGATTTTTCCAGAAAAGACATTGAATATCAACAAACATTTGGAGAAGTCACAACAAGAAGAACTAACCAGAATCTTGCAAAAACATTCTACTGCATTTGCATGGGAGTATACCGACATGAAGGGTATTGATCCTAAGACTTGCATCCATCCTATCTATATTGAGGAAAATAGTAGACTAATCAGACAACCTCAAAGAAGGATGAATCCAAATCTTAGGGAGATAGTGAAAGAAGAGCTCCAAAAACTTCTCAATGTAAACTTCATTTATCCAATTTCAGATAGCCGATGGGTTTCTCCTTTGGTTATAGTACCTAAAAAGAATGGTAAATGGAGAGTATGCATTGATTACATGGAATTGAACAAAGCAACTTTGAAGGATCACTTTCCTTTGCCTTTTATTGATCAGGTATTAGATACATTAGCAGGTAAAAAGTACTTTTCATTTTTGGATGTTTTTAGTGGCTATAATCAAATTCAGGTAGCACCTGAAGATCAAGATAAGACCACATTTACTTGTCCATGGGGAACTTTTGCCTACCGAGTACTTCCTTTTGGGTTATGTAATGCACCTGCAACATTCCAAAGAGCAGTACTAGGAATTTTTTCTGATCTAATCCATGATTGTGTAGAGGATTATATGGATGATTTTACAGTTTATGGTAATTCATTTGAAGAGGCATTAGAAAATTTGGAAAAAGTTCTTATAAGATGTAAAGAAACAAACCTTTCATTAAGCCATGAAAAATGCTTTATGATGTTTACTGAAGGGATTGTTTTAGGACATCATATTTTAGGAGATGGGATTAAGGTTGATAGATCAAAATTTGAAGTCATCTCCAAGTTGCCTATTCCAAATTGTCAAAGAGATGTTAGAAGTTTTCTAGGATTTATTGGTTACTATAGAAGATTTATAGAAAACTTCACTAAAATAGCATCTCCACTCTTCAAGTTGCTTACAAAAGACTGTGAATTTAAATGGGATCCTGATTGTCAATCCGCTTTTGAAACTTTGAAAACAAGAATATCTCAAGCACCTATCTTGAGAGGACCAAATTGGAAACTTCCTTTCCATATTTCTACAGATGCTTCAGATACAGCTCTTGGAGCTGTGTTGGGTCAAAAAGATTTAATTCCTTATGCCATTTATTACACCAGTAAAAATTTGACTCCCACAGAGTTGAACTATACTGTGACTGAAAAAGAGTTCTTAGCCGTTGTTCATGCAATTAATAAGTTTAGACATTACATAACAGGCTATGAAACTTTTATTCATACTGACCATTCTGCAATTAGATATTTAATGAACAAACCTGTTACTAATGGCAGAGTGACAAGATGGCACTTACTTTTGCAAGAATTCAATATTACCGTGTTGGATAGACCAGGAAAACAAAATACAGTAGCTGATTTCTTGTCTAGGATTCAGAATACTAAAGAAGATTCTCCTGTAGAGGATAAGTTTCCTGATGAATACTTGTTTGCAGTAACTATTAAGACTCCTTGGTATGCAGATATCGCTAACTATTTGGTTACAGGGAAACTGCCTTCACATTTATTTCCAAGTGAAAAACGAAAAATTATTCAGGAGAGTTCAAAATATTCATGGATTTCTAACGAATTGTTTAAAATAGGGCCAGATCTTGTGATCAGAAGATGTGTCAGGGAAGATGAAATGCCTGATATTCTTAAGGCATGTCATGATGAACCATGTGGCGGACACTTTGCAGACAAAAGGACGGCCTATAAAATCCTTTCTTTAGGATATTATTGGCCTTCCCTCTTCAAAGATGCAAAACAATATGTCAAAAGGTGTGACAGTTGCCAAAGAGTAGGGAAACCTACCCTTTCAAATGAATTCCACTGCAAACACAGGTACTCATTGAACCCTTTGAAAAGTGGGCTTTAGATTTCATTGGACCTATTAATCCACCATCCAAGCAAAAGAAGTATATATTGGTTTGTACTGATTATGTTACTAAATGGGTAGAAGCCAAAGCATTAGTATCTGCCACTGAAAATTCAGTTGTTCATTTTCTTTATGAGGATATTTTTACTCGCTTTGGTGTTCCAAGAGAAATTGTGACAGATCAGGGGAGCCAATTCACATCCAATTTGGTGGAAAAGTTGATGGAAGAATACAAAATTAAGCACAGAAGATCTACTCCTTACCATCCACAAGCAAATGGTCAAGTGGAGTCCACAAACAAAGTTCTTGAAAGTATCATCACCAAAACCGTTCATCTACATAGAAGAGATTGGGCAGAAAGGCTTCCAGAAGCCTTGTGGGCCTACAGAACTACATGGAGGAATACAACAGGACATTCTCCCTATGAACTTGTTTATGGGAAAGAAGTCTTGCTCCCCATTGAGTTCCAAGTCAAGACCTTCAAAATAGCAGTTCAGTTGGGAATGGACTTATCAGAAGCCCAAAAGCATAGAATGGAGCAATTGAATGAGCTAGATGAGATCAGACAAGAAGCAATTTTAAGAACTGATCTAGTTCAATATCAAAGAGCTAAATGGCATGACAAGTATATCAAAGAGAAGAAATTTCAAGAAGGAGATTGGGCATTGTTATTTGATTCCAAGTTTAAATATTTTCAAGGAAAATTTCAGACTCATTGGCTTGGGCCATATGAGATTGACAAGATCTTTAGCAATGGAGCTGTAAGAATCAAGACCATTGATGAGTTTCAAACTCCTCTTATTGTGAATGACCATAGATTGAAAGTTTATCATAAGCCACTCTCAAAAGAGGATTTTGTCAAGATGTTTCAAGAAAGTTCTGCAATCAGGCTGGTACAGAAGAATTCTTCTTCTCCACCAGCCTAGCTTTTGTTTTTCAGTTAAAAAAAAAAAAATATATATATATATATATATATATGGTATAAGCCTGAAAACCAATCATTGATTGGCAGTCTTATGCAGAAAATATAGGGTGAAAATCAGGGACACCTGACACTCTATATTTTCCAAAAAAAATCTCTCTCTTTCATTTCATAAGCTTTGTCACCACCCACTCCATTTCATTCCACTACATTCCATTTCATTTCATTTCATTTCACTTCATTCCACTTCGTTTCATTCCATTCCATCAATAAAAATCTTTTTCATGACCATTTCCATCTGGTCATTTGTCATTTGTTCATTTCTATTCAACCAAGTAATAGCTGTGTCAGTTTCCGCAGCTGACCTCTGTTTCCGCAGCTGACTCCAGTTTCCGCAGCCAAAAGCAGATTCCGCAGCTACTACTCTGTTTTCAAAGAGAATGTACAGTCAGATGTTATTAGAAAATAAAATGCAGGTGAGAGAATCAAAAATAAAGACATGGAGCATTCAAGACACCAATGGAGATCAATCAGTTGAAGACCAAGGGAAAAGGCAAAGATTCCAAAGGTATGAATAAAATTTATTTCAAATAGCATTGAAAAACACATTTTTATATAGTTTTGAACCATGAGCTCTATCCATTACGCACAATGATTATATTGACAGTTCCGTAACCTTTCACGATCTCCATATTATCCTCTTGCATTCATTCACAAACGGTTTCATCATTAAAATTCCGATTTTCACTCATGTTCCAATATCTCACCGGAGATAATGAGACGTATTTGATTTGATCAAGGACTCTCACAGCCGCATGAATTCATAACCGTTGATTGAAACGTGTTCATATTTATTGCGCAGCCACCAAAATTCAAAACGCTGCCGAATGTATTATACTTTGTTAATCTCTTTGTCGTGTCTCTGCCGTGTTTACAAAACCCCACTTTGCTCATTCTCACTCCCGGATATTTACCCACTGTTTCATTCCATTTCGTTCCTTTTGATCATTCTCACTCCCGGATATCTACCCACAGTCTCACTCCATTCCGTTTATAGTGCTCATTCCCATTTTATGATACATCCCCACAGCCATTGTGCTCGTTCCTGTGCATTTAACCATTCTATTTCCATTTGAAACCCTCACGAAGGAAAATTTGTGAAGAACAGAGAAGTGAAATGGGAAAATTGCTAAGAGCAGAGCCGGAAGGACCGAAGTTTATAGAGGGATATCCGCAAGCAAAAGAGATATTGAGGAAAGCAAAATGGCTGTGTTTTATTCAGAAATTCAGAGGTTATCACAAAGAAGTTACGAAATCATTTGCAAGGTCGTTTGATGGCTCGGAAGCAGAGATTGGAGATCTCAAGTTTGCAGTCAATGAAGCATCTATAGCAACAGCCACGGAACTTCTTCAGGAGGGAGAGCGTTGGTTCAAAAATAAAAGCATCAGTGATGAGGCATGGAGAACAATCCTACGAAACCAAGGTATGGATATAACTGTTTTTAAGAGAGGAATTCCTGTGCATGCATTGAAAGAAGAATGGGCCACTTTACTGCTAATTGTTCAGAAATTCATTACATGTGAAGGCCGTTTTGGGTCCATGTACATGTACCATACCAGGCTATTGATGAATTTTCTAGAAAACCAAACTCTCAATCTCCCGTATTTTCTATTCAATAGCTTGAAGAAAATGGCTGTGACTGTTCAAAAACACTTAGGAGATGTAGAGCCTCATCTATATCACCACGGCCTTATAAAAATTCTGATTGAAAAGGAGCTAAAGGAAAGAAAATATACATGGGAACAATTTCTAGTTAGAAATTTCTTTGAAGAACCTCAGGAAATTCCTGAAGGTAGTTCAATTAGAAGGAGTAGAAGAAAAAGAATAAATGTTGAAACCCAAATTACTCCTACTCAGGAAATTCCCGCAGCTAGCACAGCAAGAAGAAGTAGAAGGAAAAGAACAATTGATGAAATCCAAAACACTCCTACTACTACTATGAAAAGAACTGATAGGGAAGAGAGATTGGTAAAAAGGAAGAAGAAGGAAATCAAGGGTAAGAAGCCAATAATACCAAAAGGGAAAGAAACTATTGAGGCTGTACATAAAACTCCTTCTGAAGAAGAAGAAGATCATCAAATGCTCTCTGAAAGATTAGTCTATCTTCAAAAACAGTCATCTATATCCAAGAAGGCAGAGAAAGGAAAACAAGAACAAAAGGGTAGTGTACCACAGCATGTGAGGAGAAGTAGCAGGTGAGATATTTTTCATTGTTGCATGAGTTTCCTCATCAACTATAGGGAATCCAAGAAAATTGTCCCGATTTCTACCGTTATTTCCTTCACCATTGGTATCTCCATTATCTCTCCTCTTCTACCTCCACCTCTATTTATTACTTCCTCTGCCATGATAGTTTCTTTAGAGTCCTTATAGTCCTCTAGTTCTTCTAGGAAAGGATGAGAGAAAGTCTCACCTGTTTCTAAGTGGGTTTTAGTAGGTGGTATAGGAGAATCCTCTAATTCAGCTGCTTCTTGACTTCCAAAAATCTTAAGGCTAGGGGTAGATGGTGAATCTCGGTCTATGCCTTGAAGAAGATGGAGTTATAAAATGAACTCTTGGCTTTAGCTATAAACCTTCCCCTAGAATCTCTTGCTCTATGCATGTCATTTTTTATTTTTTTTTTTAAAAGTTAGCTCAATAATTCTCTTTCGATCTTCGGATCACACTGGAATTCTGAAAGCCTTACTTAAGAAATTACTAAACCAATAACTCTCTTTCGATCCTCGACATCACACTGAGTGCAAGCAGAGAGCACTTGTAAATATCAAATTTAGATGCTTAATGAAGAAACCCAGAATGATGGCAGTACCAAGGAAGAAGAGAAGAGGATTGGATGTGCTGGCTGAAGTATCAAGGCACATGAATTGAAGAAAGAATATCAAAATTTTGGTTGCATGAGGACATGCAACACCTTCACAGTGGGGGTATGTTGAGTCCCAAATTTGCATCTTTTCCATACACTTTTCCATACCTTTTTCACTCATCTAAACCTCCCAAATTGTCAATATCATGTGCAAAAGAGCATCTAACATGGTTTTTAATTATATTTTTGTGTTTGCTATTTGATCTAGATTTTGTTCATTCAGCTACGGAATCTTGCCACTTTCCGCAGCTGCTGCAACTTTCCGCAGCTATTTTGTAAAACTCTATGCTACAGGTGTCTACAAGGGAAACGAGCCACATGGGCAGGCTAGGAATGACGTGGACATGGTTCGTGTCCTATTGGTTCAAGCAAACTCGTCCAAAAAAGCCGCGGTCAAAGGCGTCCACATGGAAGTCAACCATGGAGTTTCATGTCGGCCGGACTCTGTTTCGTGGCACATAAAGATCCATACGGCCGTTTCTAAGCCTACGGAGGTTAAATCGACATCTGTGCAGAGCTCTAGAGTCGAATTCAAGCATCCACCTTCCGTAGATTCACTTTCCAACACGGCCATGCTCCTATATCCGTGGACGTAGTGGTCTACGTGCTCTCTACCAGCATGAACTTTAGGAGACAGTTATAGTTTGTTGTTATATATAGTGCGTTTGCATACGCATATGAAGTTAGTCGTTATTAGTGAATGTAGTCTCTGTTATCTTTTGATTAGTTTGCTCTGTAGTGATTACGCTGCACTTGTGCCGTAACATTACCATTCTATAATGACTGCTTTTTAATATGAGAAAACTCTGTTGTTAAACTTAATTCGTATTTGAGGACCGTTGCCAAGGCTGTGTAGAGGGCCCCTGCTCAGCTAAGGTTTTGTGTATTAGTGTATATTTCTCATTTCGTTTCTTTAAAAATCATTGTATCATAATCCATTTATATGTTCATACTTTGCAGTTGTTTCATTTCTATTTATACACTTCCATAATTTCCATTTCATTTCTGTCTTTCATGCTTTATGATTGTTAATCACTGATCAGTGTTTATGTTTTTCAGGTTTTAGATAGGCAGCCCGGGCATTTTTATAGCTTTTTGACTAATGACATGGAACTAACATTGTTCTGCTGCTAGTTTGATTTTCATAGTTTTTGTTTAATTTCAGTATTGATCTGTACATTTCAGTTTTGTTTTTCTGCTTCAGTAGTTAAAATTTAGATATACTAATCTGCTCATAGCATCTTCAGTTGCCTCCGAAAGCCACAGCTGGACTGATGGTGAGGGATTGCATTATGAAATGTGTAGTTTAGTATTAGTTTCTTTTATGCAAATTTAGATATATTAAGCTGCTCATAGCATCTTCAGTTGCCTCCGAAAGCCACAGCTGGACTGATGGTGAGGGATTGCATTATGAAATGTGTAGTTTAGTATTAGTTTCTTTTCTGCAAATTTAGATATATTAAATCATGCATGACATCTTTAGTTGCCTCCGAAAGCCACAGCTGGACTGATGGTGAGGGATTGAATCATGAGTGTATGGTTTAGTATTAGTTTACTTTCTGCAAATTAAATATCAGTTACTCAAATTGTTTATGATTACTTCTGAAAATCATAGCTAGACTAATGATGAAGGGTCAGAAGATAAATTGATGTAATCTGATTTAGATTTATTTTGTTGTAATTTTTAATTTCCTTAAGCATAGTTTCTTTTGTGTTTAGTCGGCAGCAAGAATAGTTTGGTTTTCATGCTCACTAGTTCATTGTTTTGATTTATTAGATTAGCAGCACCTTTTCATTTCAGCAGTACATTTTCATTTTCTTTTAAGTCTTATCATTGTAAATTTCAAATTGCTTTCAAAGTTTCAAGTTGGTAAATCATTATAGGGGATATCACTTCCTTGAACAAATATAACCAGACTTGTTTTCATCTTAGAATTTCCATTGCACCTTAGAAAACCAAAAACGACAAAAAGTTAAGAAATAGGTTATCTTGCACATATAGTGCGCCGCACTTCATCAGCTTACGATTCCCGGATTGACAAATTAAATGCAGCAATTTAGGACACACTAAATTGACCAAACACCTTCCCAGGCCTTTCTCCATAATTCCAGCCTCTGAAAAATGGTCCTTTGATGTGTTCTCTGTTACTGTAGTAAAGAATGTAAATCATGGCAGTTTTCCGCCACTGTAATCCTGCAAAATCGGCAAACTCGTTAGGAAAACCATGCATGGGGATGGCGGATGTGGCGGGGTCAATGCAAATGGTCATGCGGACATGGCGAAATGGTGGAACAATGTAGGGTGGCGGAAAATGCAGCGTGACTGTAGAAGATAGTCGTGGTGAAAGTTGGCGGAATGCTAAAACATGACACTTGGGCCTTTGAATGAAATGCATAAGGGAGACGATGAAAAATGTGACAAGAATGCGTGGAATGATGATGTGGCGGGAAAACACGTGGTGGATGAGCAATTAATCTAGACCGTTCGATCTCTGGAGGAGATCGACGGCTGGAAAAGCGTCCGGGGGGGGGCGATGGACAGTGGGCCAGGGGTACGGCTTGCCTCGGCTAAATCCCGCGCAGCTTCGTGGAGCGACTACCGTCGGATGGAGTACCCCAGATTGGACGGCTCACAGCGATATCGCATTGGGTCTTTGTACGAATGATAACACACGATGGAGGGCAGTTTATGAGTCGTACGTGGAGACACGCGGAAAACGATGTATGGAATCGCTCCGAAAAATAAAATACCGCCTACCACCCAAAGGCGGTGCGATAGAAACCGGGCGGGTTTTGAACAGTGCATGGCGCGGGGACCACCGGGGTGGGTGTACTATGAGTCGTTGATTTGCGGTTTAAACAGACGGTGGACAGGTGATTTGGGCAATGAACAGAGTGGGCCACGGGCGTGATGATGACTTGCGAATGCCATCGGATCTGTACAGATCGACGGTTATAAACGTGCCCGATATATATATGTGATAAGTGCCTTCATGACTAGCACTCGGTTTTGACTTCCGGTCATGTGGAGAAAAAGATGCAGGGGCTAGGGCCGAAAGGTGCTAGGCCTTAAAGATAATGTAATGTGGGGTTTCGGCCCTTTTATGCAATTTTGAGGCTGGGAGAAGGTAACGATGAGCAAAAAATGAATTTCTCAAGGCAAAAAGGGGGGGTTTGAAAGGTTTAAGCGAGGTTGCTTATCAAAATTTCAATAGAATGCTGACATGATCAACATGTCCCATTCCAAATCTGAGACCGGTAAGGTAGGAAGGAAGTGAGACTTTTCAAAGGTAAAATGTTTCAACTGTCATGAGCATGGACACTATGCCACAAATTGTCCAAAAAATAATAACAGCAAGAAGGCCTCAGGAGGAGTAGCAGGTGAAGCATTGGCTTCACTGTTCGCATGATACTTCACCCTCATCACATGCATGGTGTCATCGATGATGGGATCTATGTGGTACTTAGATAGTGGAGTTTCATTCCATATGACCGGAAACAAATAATTCTTCAATAGATTGGAGGAGAAGGATATCTAGATGCACATCGAGATGGGTGACGATGGGAGGTATAGCATTATCAGTGTAGGTACAGTTACCTCTTAGAGCGAGTCAGGTAATCCACTCACATTAAAATAGGTCATGTATGTTCCTGGTTTAAAGAATAATTTTGTTTTTGTTGTTATGGTGGAAGATCATGGCTATGACGTGATCTTCAGTGAAGGAAAGGAGTTCCTTCGCCACAAAGCCATGGGACATGTGAAAAAATTGGGGTTTGAGTAAAGAATATTTACAAACTAGATGTGGAAGACTATGCAGCACTGAACACCAAAGTAGAGAAGGTGGAGAGCCAAGACATTAGTGAGTTATGGCACATGAGGTTGGGCCATATACACCACATCACTTTGAGGATCATACAACATATTTCTATAGGACTTCCAAAGCGTGCACTTGTGTAGAGAGACACATGAAAATGGTGTACATTGGGTAAGTATACCAAATCCAGCTTTTACGATAAGGAAATTCAAGCCAAGGCGATCCTTGAGAGAGTTCACTCAGATGTGTGTGCATCATTCTCAACATCTTCCGTAGAAAATCACAGGTGTTTTGTGATTTTTATTGATGATTTTTCAAGAAAGTGTTGGATTTTCTTCATGCAGAAGAAAGATCAGGCATTCTCCAAGTTTTGTAAGTTCAAGGCACTTGTCAAGAAATATATAGGGAAGAAGGTGAAGGATCTAAGGAGTGAAAATGGTGGATAATAAATCTATAATGAATTCAAGAACATCTGTGCCTTAGAAGGAATTTGAAGAGAATTGATTGCACCTCATAACCCATAGCAAAATGGGGTTCTAGAAAGAAAAAATAGAATGATTTTGGGAGAAACATGAACTATGTTGCATGATTAGGGCCTATTGTTGCATATGTGGGAAAAATCATGCAATACAAAAGTATTTGTGCAGAACAAAAGTCCTCATTGGATACTTGGGTTGAGTACACCAGAGGAGGATTTTCTAGGTAAGAGACTAGATTTGTTGTATTTTAAAAAATTTGGTTCATTTTCTTATTCCATGTCACCAAAGATGCTAGGAAGAAGCTAGAGCCAACATCAGAGTTGGGGATATTTTTGGGGTACACTAATACACCTCAAAACTATTAGGTCTATTTTTCAACACAAAGGATGAAAATGGTCAGAAGAGATGTGACATTTGATGAAGATAAAGCCATGTGTTTGTCCCTTGAGTGGGAGATCGAGTTGCATGCAGTTGAAGAGTGCTTGGCTCCAAAGGATGAACCTCTGGATGTGGAAAACCACAAGAAAAGGAACAGAGAGTGGTAGAAACCAATCATGCAGATCCATCCACCAGAGATGGAAAGAAGTTCACTAGAGTGGCTGACAGATTATTGGTTGATGTGAGAGATAATGTGGGAGCACCCACATCACAACACATGCAGAGAAGGTCCATAGAGCGGTGCACTGGATACATGCCTCTTATGATCGAAGGTATTGAGATAGAACCATCCTCTTTTAAGGAAGTAGTGCAACATCCAGTGTGGGTCAATTCCATGGTTGAGGAGTATGATTCCATCATAAAAAAACATTAATGGGAAGTTTTCCTAAGACTAGTGGGGAAGTCAGTTGTAGGATCCACGTGGGTCTACAAGGTGAAGAGGGTAGAAAATGAGAGTGTGGGAAAACGGAAGGCTGTATTTGTGGCCAAATGCTTCTCTTAGTTGGAGGGGATTGAATATGATGAGAACTTTGCACCAATCGCAAGGTACTCATCTATCAGATCCATCCTTGCACTCTCAGCACAGATGGGATGGAAAGTGGATGTAAAGAAAAACTTTCTCAATGGATTTATTGACGAAGAAGTGTACATTGAACATACAGAAGGTTTTGATACCTTAGACAGGAAGTCACATGTGTGCAAACTCAAGAGAGCATTGTATGGGTTGAAGCAAGCACCTTGTGCTTGGTGCACCGGGATTTTGAGTTATTTCACGAGGTTGGGCTTCACCAAGAGTGAAGTGGATGTGAGCCTATATCATATTGTGTTTGATGGTAAGATTTTGATTATTGTAATTTATGTTGATAATATGATATTAAAAGGTGATGAGAAGCTCATAAAGTCTTACAAAGAGGATCATGAAAGAGAATTTGAGATGAAAGACATGGGGCTATTGCACTATTTCCTTGGATTGGAAATATGGAAAAGAGACGGGGAGCTATTTTTATTTCAGGGTAAGTATGTCAAAGAGAATCTGAGGAAGTTCCACATGAAAGGAAGCAAACCCATGGAGACTCCTCTTACAGGAAAATGGAGGAAGGAGGATGCTACTTCAGGTGAAGTAGTGGATGCTATTGTTTATAGGAAGTTTGTGGGTTCACTCATGTATTTGGTGTGTTCACACATGACCCAAAATATGCTACGTAGTTAACCAACTAAGCCAAGCTACGCTTAGGCATACAAAGCTCTTTTGGAAGGCAGGAAATCATGTGTTGCGATATCTCAGAGGCACTACATAGTATGTATTATGGTACATATGGACAAAGGGATTGAAGCTTCAAGACTTCACCAATGTAGATTGGGTAGGGAGTCCATTCGACAAGAAGAGAACATGAGGAGGCATATTTAGAATAGGATCAAAATCAGTTTCTTGGTACAATAGGAAACAAATATCAATTTAACATAGTTCAATAGAGGCAGAGTACATGGCAGCCAATCAAGAAGCATGCAAGGCTAGCTGGATGAGGAAGATACTTGTTGTCTTGTTTGGTCAATAGATGGATCTGGTGGTGATACATTATGATAACCATAGTTGCATCGAAATCTCGTTTTATCTTATATTCCATGATAGGTCCAAGTATATTGATATTTGATATCACCATCTCAAATATTTTTTTATAGGTTGATTATGTCATTAGAGTACATTCCCACGGAGGAGCAGATGCAGCCATCTTGATGAAGGCACTGACAAGAAGAAAATTATAATTCCACAAAGGTAGGATTAGGGTAGAAAATAATCCCTTTCTTATTGAGAGGGAGTGTTGAAATGGCCCCTTAAGGGGGCTTCTGATTTAATTTTCCCTTAATTAAATTGGAAGAGAAATTGTAATTTCATCATATGACAACTTGTATTAGTTAACTAAGTCAGAATGACTTAGTTAACTTTGGAAATTTGAGTTTAGGATCAGAGAGTAGGAATGTAGAGTTCTCCCATGATTTAATGGTGTCTAGTTACAGTTATTTGTGAGTTGTAATTAGTTAACTCAATTAATTGAGTTAAAATAAGTTTCACTAGTTCTAACTAAGAGATGAGCTAGTGAGAGGTCAAGTGAATTAAATATGATTTAATTCACAAGTAGTGATCAATAAGTTAACTCATAATTCACTATAAATAGTTGTTTCAGGTGAGTTCTAAGGCAGGCCCAGCTGAGACTGAGGTTAAAAGGATGATAACTATCAGTTGTATAGTTAGAAAAGTGTCCAGGTCCGTTATAGAGTCATGTGGAGGCCAAGGATGCATTGCACAATAAATTAGAAGGCATTTCATATTTAATAGGGTGAAAATTCCTCTAGGAATGCAAGAGAAAGGAAGGTTGAGCAAAGGTTGAGAACTGGCTAAGTAATTGGCTGATTTTTCCTAGATCAGAGTGAGATAGTTCGCAGATTGTAGGAATTTATCTAGTGAGAGAAATAAATATTGTATGGTTTCATGATCTTGAATTTATAAAATATACAAATATAAAGTTTTTGGTTAGTGTGCTTTTCCCATATACATATTTTTTTGTGCGATTGATTGTATCTATCTCTTACTTTTTATGTGATTGTGCGATCATGTTTTGTTTCCGCAAATTTTAGAAGGATTCAATATCCTGTTTTAGTACATTACAAGATTATATTGAATACCATTGTTATATTTTCTAAAAAAATTAGATATAAATACCTTGATAATACAAATTTGGAAGATTGCTTCAAGGCTAGTGTGTCAATTAAGAGAAAGGCATCCTTCATGTGGTGCAGTATGATGTAAGGTAGACCTTGGATATGTAGTAATATTTGATGGGTCATTGGTAGTGGCTGCAAAATTCATGTTGGTATGGATTCCTTGGTTGGAATGGAGGGGTGCCATCCCCTTTTAGTGCACATCATTAAACATCTCCATAATCAGGGAATTCACCTATTGTCACATATTGGATTAGATTTTAATGGTGGGTTCCCCTCTACACATTGGAGGTAGGTGGAAGAGTCATAGTTGCATCTAGACCTGCAATTTGAATGGGAGACATACTGATCTAACCTTATACATTCGGGAATTTTTGTTTCTGAGAAGGCTAATCAGTTAACCTAAGATGGCATCTCATAGGGTGGAGACATCTCTAAAAAAAAATTTTACTTACACATCACTACTTGGCCTCAGATTATTCCCCCCACTCTTTGGCTAGCTTGGATGTGGAAGTGGGAGGTGTCATCAAAACTGAAATGTTTCACTTATCTGGTCGTCAATAATCGAATATTAACTTGGGATTATAGAAAATCCATGTAGATTCAATTGATCTTGTAATATGCTAAAAAAATTACTTGAATCTACTCTATAAATTGCGGAAACTAATTACGATCGCAAAATCACATGAACAAGAGAGAGAAATAATTTCAATCACACAATGCAAATATTTATCTTGGGAAAGCCTCAAATAAAAATATCATTATCTGTATATTTCATAAACTGAATAATATGAGAATATTAAAATTCTATTTATCTTCCCAAGAAACCTTAGCACTATCTCTATCTCTCTCACTAATTCCTAGGCAAGCTTGGTCAAATACTTTACCAATTTCTTGTCCTCAGGGATCCCTATTTCCTTGCATAGTTTCCTAGGGAATTTGGCATTAATTCACAAGGAAATTCATTAATAATAGATGCATGGACCATCAAGTCTCTTCCTCTGACTCCATGCACCATCTGTACAATTTCTAAATATACAACTAATAGTACACTTCCCTTTAATGCCAATCTCAATTCAAGTCTCTCTCAGAACTAACATGCATGAGTTATTTTTGAGTGAATTATCAGTTATCTAATTGATCACTGCATGTGAATGAAATCCAATTTAACTCACTTGACCTCTCACTAGTTTTTCCATCAGTTAGAGCTAGTTAAATTGATTTAACTCAAAATAAATTAAGTTAATTAATTACAACTCAAAATAAATTGTAACTAGCCCCCCTAAAACTTTTGGAACACTCTACATGCCTCCAATTTTACCCTCAACTCAAATTGACTAAGATAACTAACTCTTCATGACTTAGTTAAATCGTACAAGTTGTCATGTGATGTTGAATTACATTTTCCTTCTAATTTAATTAAGGGAAAATTAAATTAGAATCCTCTTCTTGTTTCTAGTTTCAACGCTCCCTCTCAACAAGAAAGGGATTGTCTACTACCCCAATCCTTCCTCTATAGAACTCAAATTTTCCTCTCGAAAGTGCCTTCATCAATATGTATGCATCCTACTCCTCTGTAGGAATGTAATCTAATGAAATATTCTGCATCTGAACAAAATCTCTGAGATGGTGGTATCAGTTATCAGTATGCTTGGACCTATCATGAAAAACTGGATTAACCAAGAGTTTGATGCAACTCTGTTTATCACAATAAATCAACATCGGATCCATCTCCTGGCCAAACAAACCAACAAGGATATTCCTCATCTAGATAGTCTCAGAAGTTTCTTGACTAGCATCCATGTACTCTGCTTATGCTGAAATTAGTGCAATTGATCACTACTTCCTACTCTGCTAGGAAACTGTTGTGACCCAATACTGAAGATGCCCCTTGATGTGCTTTTCTTGTCAGATGGAATCCCTTCCTAATATGCATCTATGAATCCTTTAATATTAATTCCCTCTTTCTGCTTGTACCATAGCCCAAACTAAGTGGTGCCTCTGAGGTATCTCAACACATTTTTGGCTGCCTTCCAATAGAGCTTGGTTTTCTTAACCATAGCTTGATTAAGTTGGTTAATTGCATAACACATGTTTGGTCATGTGCTCACCAATTACATGAGTGAACCCACAAGCTTCTTGTAGATGGTAGCTTCTACCACTTCACCTAAAGTAGCATCTTCCTTCCTCCAATTCCCTGCTAGAGGAGTCTCCGTGGGTTTGTTTCTCGCCATGTGAAACTTCTTCAGTATCTCGTTAGCATAATTTCCCTCGGAGACAAAAAATTCTCCATATCTTTTCAAAATTTCCAAACCAAGGAAATATACGAGAGTCCCATGTCCTTCATCTCAAATTCTCTTTCACGGTCCTCTTTACAATATTTGATAAGTTTATCATCACCTATCATAATCAAATCATCGACATATAATACAATAATCATAATTTAGCTTCAACCAAAATATTGTAAAGGTTCACATTTGCTTCACTTTTGGTGAAGCCCAACCTGGTGAAGTAGTTGTCGATCATGGTGTACTAAGAATGGGGTGCTTGTTTCAGTCTATACAACGCTTGCTTGAGTCTAAACAAATGCAACTCTCTATCGAAGGTCTCAAATCCTTCTGATTTCTCAATGTGCACCTCTTCCTAAATCACTCTGTTGAGGAAGGTTGTATTTACATCCATTTGATGTATGTTCCATCCCATATGTGCTAAAAGTGAAATAATATATATGTTTGGCGAGTACCTTGAAACTGGAGAAAAGGTGTCCTCATAATCAATTCGCTCCACCTGAGAGAACCATCTAGCCACAAATCTAGCCTTTTGTTTCTCAACAATCTCATATACTGCCTCCTTCACCTTGTAGATCCACCTAAATGCCACAACTGACTTACCCTCTTGTCTTGGGACAACTTCCCATGCACTTTTTTTAATAATGGAGTCATACTCCTCAACCATGGCATCAACCCATGTTTTTTTTTGCTCTGCTTATTAAAATGAGGATGGCTCAGTCTCTACACTCTCACTCATAAGAGCGATGTAGGCAGTGTATCACTCTTGGGGCCTCCTATTCCTGCACTTTGATGCGGATTCTCCCACATTCTCTCTATCATTGAGCATCGACCGATAAGCCTCTCTGGTGTGTTTCCTTTTGTATCTGGATGTCTCTGCATGAGTGGGTGCTTCCACTCTCTGCACCTCTTCCTATGGCTACTCCACATCTTGAGGTTATTCTTTTAGACCTAAGAGCTCCTAAACTGCATGAAAATGAAGCTCCTTCTCAAGGAAAATTCACATGGTCTTCTCTTAATCAAATTTCACATCTCTCTTGACAATTGTTATCATGTGAGATGGCATGTACACTCAATAGTTGTGAGGTATATCGGTGTACCCAAAAAATATTCCCAACTCAGCTGTTAGTCCTAGATTTTTCCTGACATATTTGGTTTCATGGAAATAAATTGATGAACCAAAAAATTTAAAGTGTGCCACATTTGGTTTCTTACCTTAAAAAGCGTCCTTTGGTGTACTCATCCCAAGAATCCAATGAGGACTTAAGTTCTTCACAAATACTATTGTGTTGCATGATTCATCCCACAAGTGCAACAGTAGGTTCTGATCATGTAACATCACTCGTGTTTCTCCCACAAAAATTATGTTATTCCTTTCTCAACCCACTTCTATTGTGGGTTATGAGGTCCTATCAATTCGTGTCGAATTCCTTCTGAAGCACAAAAGTTCTTGAATTAATTCAACACATATTCTCCACCATTGTCACTTCTGAGAGCCTTCACCTTCTTCCCTATATATTTTTCGAGAAGTACTTTGAACTCACAAAACTTTGAGAATGTTCGATGTTTCTTCTACATGAAGAATATCCAACACTTGTGTGAAAAATCACCTACAAAAATCACATAATACCTATGTTTTTATGTGAATATTGTTGAGAACGGTCCAACCACATCTGAGTGAACTCTTTCAAGGATTGCCTTCATTCGATTTTCCTTTTCATGAAATGTGGCTTTGGTGTACTATTAGGGGAATTTTAAGGTCTAAAATGGGCCTCTTAAGAAAAATGTATAACCAAAATAAAATTTATAAGAACCACGGGATTCAAGATGATGATGTCAACCATAGGGGATGATTCACGATTTTTGCAGTAAAAAAGTAAAAAGATTAAAAAATAATAAATTAATAAAACTACTTTTTCAACTCATATTTTCAACTTATCTCCCTAAGATTTTACTCAAATTTCGAGCGGGGTTACTTGTTGGATGAAAAATTTAATTCCTTGTCTAAGGAGTACCCATGTTGCATACTTTCGATGGACCTTGCTACACGAAAAATGAGAAATACATGAAACACTTAATTGCAATCATGTATTTCTCATTTTTCATGTAGCAGGGTCCATCAAAAGTATGCAACATGGGTACTCCTTAGATGAGGAATCAAATTTTGCATCCAATTAGTGTTCTCACTAGAAATTTGAGTAAACCCATAAGGAGATAAGTTGAAATTACGAGTTGAAAAAATAGTTTTTTCTTTTCTCCTTCTAAAATTTTATGATGTAATCCAATCTTATTTTATTATTTCCACTATTATTTTACAATTTCCTTAAGAGGCCCATTTTATACCTCAAAATTCCCCTAATGGTTACCCAATGTACACCCTTTGTATGTATCTCGCTACTCAAGTGCACCCTTGGGAAGTCCTGCATAAATTTGTTGCATGATATTCAAATCGCCATGGTGTAGATGGCCCATTCTTCTATGTCATAGCTGACCGATGTCTCGGCTCTACACTTTCTGTTAGGAATCTGTAATCAGCAAGATTGGAAAAGTCCGATCACAGAAACAACATCGTTTCAACCAAATTTGGGATTCTAGGATCTAGCCCTCCTGAATCCAGAGAGGAATCTCTCCAATGAGTGCAAAGATGGATTTGTCTTTGAAGTTTTGGGTGATGATATTAGGCTAGTTATGAAGACCAAAGGTTTGTTTTGGTTTTTTTTTTTGGATGGTTGAGCATGAATATTGTTTGAGGTGAAAAGTCCTGAATGCAAAGAGTTTCAAAGGTGAGAAGTTGCAAGAAAATAGAACAACTTTGGCTAAAAGATAGATATAACACTAGTTTTTAGTCCATTGGGCTATGGAGTCATAACAAGGCTTTAATTGAGCAACAACATCAAGAGTCATCCAAGGGGCAAGTCATCTATATCACAAGATCATTGAGGTTAAAATGATGGAATGGGAACAATAAAGTGTTGGAGGGGTGGAAACTGATAATAATTTCACAAGGGATTTATAGTCAGTCCAAACAAGAAAATCCTCTTAAGTAACTGTTTAAAACCAACCAAGGACAAGGCTAACCATAGAATTCTTGGGAAAGTTTGTATTAAAGCAGCTTAATTAACAAACAATCCAGTAATCCGCATAATTACCTAAAGAAAGTATGAAAACACATAAGAAAAAAAAAAAAGTGTAACCTAAGATCAGATAAGGTACTTTGAAACCTAGTCTGCTTTCAGTCAAACACCCAGGGAAATCTTCATAATCTGCCTTTGGAGGATAGAAACTAGAAACAGGGCTAACCATAAACTTTTGTAGTCTAACTTTAATAAGCAAATGATGAAAATAATTTTCAAGAACAATGTTTAAAGCAAACAGTAGGACGAGGGAATGCCAACATTCCTAACTGCTTAAGCTGTATTTAATCATTCTAAAATAAACAAATTAGAGGAAAACATTGAGATAAAGCTTATCAGTTAGAGAAGGGTATTGATAAACAGTAGATCCTAACTCTATAAATGTTGTTCTTTATCGAAGAAAAGTGAACAGAATGACATACATAGAAGGAAAAACAATAACAAAGAAAGGGGCACTTCACCAGCGATATAGACCATGATCCCAAGAAACAACTTGTTATTGATGTCAAACTAGTTACAGTCTTCAAGTCCAATGTTTCAGTTCAAAAATCATCTTCACTATTCAACCTAACTAATCTAGCACAAACAGAGCTTCAAGGGCCAGTGAATACTATTTACAATCAGAAGTTTAAGCTCAAATGTATTTCAAAGTTTTTAAACCAATAGTTTCTCATCTTCTACAGAAGTATTTATAGAAGAATGAGGAGGTGAGATCTGATAAAAAGATCTCTCAGGACAATTAATACAGATTCAAGACTTCTCGTCCTTTGAGGGGCTCGATGGAGAATTTTACAGGTGTGTTACTATATTAATTTATTTACATACATGAATTAAGCTCAGTGGGATTTTTTGTTGACTTTGAGGCTCTGCGTTACATTGGAGTAACTCTGCAGATATTTTTTGCATTAATTTGCTTGCAGAAGTAACTCCCTGGCTGCGCTGAGGCAAATATCTGATTTCAAACAATAAATTCGGCCTTTGTTTGAATGCTTGTGGATACAGGTGGCACTATGGTAGCTGGGAGGAATCAATTCGCCTCAAATATGGCAGTGGAGGCCCTTTTTTCTGTTAAACACTTATGATGTTCCTTTAATTGTGTTTTAATTCTAGGAATTAGGCTTTTGATAACCATTCTTAGCCGTAATTCCCAAATCTGTCTTCAATCTTCTTTTTTTGCTGTGCTCTGTTCTTTAACACTGATACTCTTTAGATGGTGATTTAATAACACAGTGTCTTGTCAATGTGCAGGTTGCGCAGGGCTCGTATGGCATCACTGCCTCATGAAGCGATGACGAGACATGAAGTAGAGCCCCGTGAATGGTTCCATTTAATAAATCAAAGGCGTGGGAATCGTCATTCTCAGCCTTCAGCCTTTCTCTTTAATATAATGGAAAAACCATTAATCCCTACAAAAAACAAACAAAAATTATAAAATCCTGCGTAAATTGGAAAAAATGCTTTAGAAGGCGGGGGAGGAGCGTAGCCGTTGGATGGCAGCATCCAACGGTGGAGATCTACATAGAAGAGGTAAAAAAAAGGAGATCGGGAAGAAGGATAAGACAGAGTGATTTTGGACCGTCCGATCTAGACATGTGGATGGTCCAGATCCCATCGGAGAATCACAATCGTGGGTGGCAAGCAAATGCACCGATTGAAAAATGCGATGCAATTAAGCACTGGCCGTCGATATAAAGATCAGATTGACAACAGGGAGTGAATCGGAGGGTTTTGAAGCAGAGGTAAGACTTGTGGTCGGAGGGAACGAGGACCGTTGGATCACGGAAAGGCGGGGAGGAGATCAACGGCGGACAACCAATCAGGGATCAACAATCGAGGGTGGTAAATAAATGCGCCTGATGAAAAGTTGGGATGCGATTGAAAATTTGGGATGTGATTTTGCGCAGGTCGTTGATCAGCCTTTATATCAATGGTCAATGTCTTTTCAATTTTGCACCGACGGAAAACCTTATAATTTTATGACAAGCCCACAAATTTTAATAAAACAAAGGTTTTAGTGGATCGGGGCAGAAAATATATATATATATATATATATATATATATATATGAAGTGACTTGCGCCCGATTATGGGGCCGTTGGATGTATGGAATAAAATGGGCCCATGGCTTTATATAAAAAGGTCCAATCACAATCGGAGCTTCGGGCCCGGTCTTTCAATCAACCCACTTGGATTTTTCTTCGATGCGATTGTGCGTCGGGTCTTTTTGATCTAACCATTTTATATTAACACGTGACTTTAGCACATTGGATCAAAAGTTTGGATAAATGGGTTTTTGGGTTTTACAAAGAAAAAAAAACATCGGGGAAGAAATATTACAAGGTTTTAAGCACGGAAGGCGGGCCCATGGTTTATATGAAAAATAATATAATCGGGGTTTCTAAATATAAATGCTAATCGCATCAAAACATTTCGTAGCATGGCAAAAGACTTGCGCGCCTAGATTTTCCCGATGCGATAAGCACCGAACAGGGTTTAGCGATTGGTTCCAGGGTGTGGGCATGTGGGGAGAGTGGTTAAGACTTAGCCCAAGGGGGCTTAAGTCCTTAGTAAACGAAACTTGTTTTTATGAAAATTTTCAGAGTTTTCAATGGATTTGGTGGTTTTGGTATAGTTTAAAAAGGAGTTTTAAACTTATGTAAAGATTATTTTCATGAATGGAATAAGAGGATCATGAAAACAGAGGAGTTTTATGGAGAGAAAGGGGAACAAATGAAGGTTAGTTTTTAGTGGGAGAAGGGGGTAAATGATGGTTTCTCAACAGTCTTTTCTCTTGAAATTAGCAGAACTTCAGAGTATAAAATGGAAATAGAAAATGAAGATTTTGGGACAGAGGCATGAGGCCTTCAAGATTCTTTAAGAGCCAACATGTTTTAGCAATAAAATTTGTTCCTTGAAGGCTCAAAAAATTCTTATCCACCTTTTGCTATAAAAAAATTTTAGAGGTGGCTAACAGTGGCTCCACTTGGGGATGATGCCTTCTTGAAGACATCAAGAACTTCAAACTTGAATTCTCTGGGAGGCTGACTTGTGCCTGATCCATTGGGCTACCTTTCCTTTACTGGGATGAACTTGCTTTGAAACATATTAGCAGCCATGAAAACAATGAATCTTTCATCTACAAGCTTTCTACCTACCCAATCCTACAGATCTAACATTTTTTCTTCATTAGAGTGCACTTGGATTGGAAAACTATTTTCACAACATTTTATTCTTTTGAAAGCAAGAAATCTAATCTATTTCTACTCCTTATTTCTCCATGGACTCAGATTAAACATTTGAGCCCATATGATTCTCTATCTATTCTATCAATCTGTTAGGATTAAAAAGTCTAACAGATTTTATTCTCTAAATTCTACAACAGGAATTTAAAAGCATACAAGTCAGGATTAAACAGTCTAACTTGATGCTGGTCTGTGGCATAAAAAACAAGCTACACATAGACATTATTTTTCAAAAAATTAAATCAAAATGGAAGGCTTAGGATCTGAAAATTTAAAGCACTTCCTTCATCTTTTTACAGCTTTGTTTTGAATTTTGTTTGAGTTGTTCCTTCTTTGTTCTCTGGTTTAGATTTTGAGCTAATTAGAACCAGATTTACATCTTTTTTAACTCAGAAAATAAAACATATTTGAGTCATCTCTCTTTGGAAACTTAGGTTCAAATTTTGAGCTTGTTTGAACCTTTAATTTCTAGCCTAATCTATCTACTGATAAACCAAGATTAAACAGTTTGGAAAATCAAATTCACTATCCTATCAACAGAAAATTTAAAACTAATTAGTCAAGATTAGGCTGTTTGACTAACTAGAAGTGTGTGTTTCAGGAGTGGCATTTAAGCTTGCACACTTTCAGATTTGTTTCTCTTTTTTGGTATCGGGCTATACCTTTCTTATTTTCACAATCTGCCCTCTTTTCTTTCTTCCTTTGTTTTTGTATTTTTTATTTTTCTAACTTTGAATGCAATGGTGGATAAGATATTTATAATGAAAAAATATAAAAAGGCTTAAAAACATAGCATGGATTAAGAGAAGTAATGTTTGAGCATCCTTCCATTGACAGGACCTCCAAACAATTCTGCTCCATCCAACTCCTGCAAGAAAAATGCATTGTTACCAGCGGCTGACTGAATAGAGTAGGGGCCAGGCCATAAGTTGTCAAATTTTCCATGCTTGCCCTTGTTGTCCTTCCTAGAGTCCCACTTTAAAACCTTGTCACCAACTTTGAAATGGTTGGCCTTTGTTATTCTGTCAAAAATCTTTTTAATGCTGTCATGTTTCTGCAATGCTTTGTTATAAACTTCCTCTCTGGTTTGCTGAAGATGAATTGTCTGATCTATTCTTCTGAGTATATCATTATATTCAGTTTGTAACTCTTGAATCAACTTCATTAATGGTACACCAAGACTGTTTGGAAAAATTGCATCAATACCATACACAAGCTGGAAAGGTGACATGTCAATATATTTCTTCAAAGTCAATCTGTCAGCCCAAAGTGCATGAACTAGCTTTGTATGCCAAGACTTTTTATTGCCTTCAAAAAGTTTCTTGATTACGTTCACTAAACTTTTGTTTGAGGATTAGGCAAGTCCATTACCCTGGGGGTAATAAGTCGTGGAAAGCCCCAATGTTATCTGATATCTATGACATAACTCAACCATCTTCTTTGATCCCAATGTTGCTGCATTATCAGTGATAATCTTGGTAGGACAACCAAATCTGGAGAGAATGTTGGTCTCCATGATTTTTATAATAACTAAATCATTGGCCTACCTACAAGGTATAGCTTCTATCCACTTAGTGAAATAGTCTGTGGCAGTGAGAATCCATATATGCTGGGCAGAAGATGGTGGATGGATTTATCCTATGAAGTCAAGTCCCCACTATTGAAATGGGGCCTCAACAGTGATTGGATGCAAAGGTAGGGGTAGCAGTTTTCTTTTTCCTTCAAAAATTTGACATTTATGACAGGCAATGATCATTTTATGCACATCATGAAAAAGAGTAGGCTAGTAGAAACCAGCCCTCAAAATTTTTTTGGCTATTTTCTTCCAGTATAAATGACCTCCACAATCTCCTTCATGGAATTCGTGCTTAACCTTCTCTGCATCCAACTCAGGCAAACATTTAAGAAATAGACCACTTGCATTTTTCCAATAAATACATTTATCAATAATGGAATAGTTTACAAATTTTAACTTTAGGAACCTTGCCTTTTTGTTGGCAAACCAGGAGGTGTATTTAATTTAAGAAAAACATAAATAATATCAGCATACCAAGGATAATTCATAAAATGATCTTCAACTATAGGAGTCGAGAATCCTTCTTGGTCATCCAAAGCATCAATCATATTAATATTAAGAACTTCAAAATTTGATTCAGCCATTAATCTAGCTAGACCTTGGCCTTTGATGAGTTTCGTGGGTTTTATCTCTAAATCATACTCAAGGATAACAAAAATCCACTTACCTCTCTTACTATCTGGGTCCTGCGTTAGAATGTCTTTAACAACTGAGTTTGGGATGGAGGCAATGATGTCTGAGTGAAGGGTGTACTCCCTGAAGTCTTTCAAAGCTTTAACCAAAGCAAAAGCTTGCTTCTCCATAATGTTATACTTCAAAGGGGCATCCCTCAATGCCTTACTAAAGAATGAAATAGGCTGATCTTGTCCTTGTGGATTTTTCTGTAAAAGGACAACAACTATGGTATGTTTCGATGCGAATGAAAAAATATAAAAATCTTTTGAAAAATCAGGACTTATAAGAATCAAATTTTGCTAACGCCTTTATTTCACCGCTCAAAGGACTTCTTTTCTTCCAAGGTCCATTTTACCCCTTGCTCCTTCTTTAACATGTTTGTGATATTCCTAAGGAGCTCTGCCAAGTTGGGGATGGAACCTTCTCAAAAAGTTAATTCTTCGAATAAAGGTTGCACCGATGTTTCCTGAGACAGAGATTTGCAATATGGCCTCAATCCTCTTTGGATCTATCTTAATACCCTCTTCTGAAATAATGTGCCCAATAATTTTACCTTCTTGGAGGCCAAATAGTGTCTTCTTAGGGTTTAAAGATATCCCAAAATTCCTGCATTTCTCGAAAATTTTTCTCAAATGTTCTAAGTGCTCTTCATCTATTTTTGAAAACACAATGACATAATCAAGGCATATAATGATGAAGTAGCCCAATTCTTCCGAGAATGCTATGTCCATGGATCTTTGAAAAGTTGCTCCAGCATTCATTAGACCAAAGGGAATTTTCACATACATGAAAGTGCCCCATGGTGTAGTAAAGGTTGTCTTTAATTGATCAGCAGGGTGAACTAAGATCTGATTATACCCCGAATAGCCATCAAGCAAAGAAATTCTTTTAGACCCTACTACCCTTTGTAAGATATGATCCATTTTTGGTAAAGGGTAGTTGTCTTTTAATGAAGCTTTGTTTAATTATCTAAAGTCTATACAAAGCTTGATCTCTCTAGTTTTCTTCCTAACAGACACTAGATTAGATACCCATTTAGAATTTCTAATAGGGACAATAATAGCAGCATCATACATTTTCATGATTTCCTTCTGAACCAACGGTAACTGAACAGGGTTTATTCTACGCAATTTTTGTTTGAATGGTTTTTGGTTTTATTTGAGGGGAATTTTGTGCTTTATTATTTCAGTGTTATAGGATTTAAGATCTTCGTAACTCCATGCAAAAACATCAGAAAACTCTTTAAACAGCTCAATGTATTTGAGTTTAATGTGAGCTGGTAAAGTCTTAGACAGTTTAATCATCATCGGTTTAAGTTCACTGCCTATATTGCACTCTTCCACTTCAGTCTCTACAGGTTCCAGTTTTGGTTTATTTTCCACATCGTTAAAATCGAACAACTCTTCTAAAGGGGCCAGACCCTGAGGCAAACTTTCATATTTAGAGTGCAGAGTTGCTAACTCCTCTGTTTCTAACTCTACAGTCATTTCTGCTTTGTTTTTAAGTTTGCTAGATAACAGGTTTATATTAGCAAGTTCAGGAGACGGTTCTTCTTCATTAAGGAAATTTTCTTCACTGCAGTCTGTCTCATAATCTGAGTCCGAACTGTTTAGTTCGAATTCATTTCTAAATTGCATGAAGTCTTCTATTTGTTTGTCATTGTCAAACACCTGCCAATACTTTTCATTATCAGGCACAACTGGTCTAAATTTGATCTGAGTTGTGCAGTCCTTTGTTTCATATGGCATTAAGCATGTTCTAGCTACAAAGGCTAAATTGTGGGTGACAATATTTCTTTTTCTTGGGACAAAAATCAATTTGGACTCCTCGAAGTTTTTCAAAAGGTCGATGACATCGTTTCGGTAGGCTCTAAGTCTGGAATGATTTGTGTTATATTCCCCATTGACTTGCCTAATGACTAACTCTGAATCCCCATACACATTGATTCTTTTGGCTCCTAACTTCTTCAATAGATGTAAGCCTAAGAGAAGGGATTCATACTCCGCTATGTTATTGGAACACTGAAAGTTTAATCTACAGGAAATACATTCTGTACGGTTATTTTCAGTGTTGGAAATCCATACACCTGCACCAGCGTTAGTTCTACTGCAGGATCCATCAAAATACATACTCCACAGAGGACTATTCTTAGTTTCATTTGTTTGGTTACTGTCCTCTTTAGTTAATGTGCTTTCAAATTTTTCATTATTAGCGGCACTTAATTGAATTTGTTTTGACTCATCAGGTTTTTTGTTGAGTGGAGGCACGTTTTCTTTAGTGTCTAGGTTTAAAATCAAAGGATGCATGGCTTGTAGTTCAAGACCTTTGTTTAGTTTTCTAATGTTTAACGTTTCAGCAAACTATTTTGATAGTTCTGTGGTGTTTACCCCCTCCTCTCTATCGGCCATTAACTCTGTTAAATTTATTTGTTCACTAAGTGTTTCCTCATTAAACATGATAAAAGAATCAAGGCTTGTGTTTACAGAATACATAGGAGATTTTTGTGGTCTGTCTTGACTTGTCACTGTGTATTGCATATGATACTCCCTGTAAAGTCTTCTATTCTGATTGAAAACAGGGATAGTCGCATAGTTCATGTCCATTTTCATAGTCCCTTGCAACTTAGCCCCCCATGATCTTGATAACAACATTCCATATTTGGGGGGAACATCAGCCACCACAATATCCATGACTAAGCATTTGGCTGGAATCTGGGCTAAGTTAACACAGAGATCTTTGATTAATC
Organism: Pinus albicaulis; assembly: GCA_034641835.2. Taxonomy (NCBI): domain Eukaryota; kingdom Viridiplantae; phylum Streptophyta; class Pinopsida; order Pinales; family Pinaceae; genus Pinus; species Pinus albicaulis. Next base: position 204,279,525 of record CM076576.1, read on the forward strand.
CTAAACATTTTACTCTGCATGAGTCAAAGGAATACAGATCTTTATAAGGTCTGGTGATTTCTAGACCAAGGCTCTCCATCACAGCTTTAGGCATTAAATTATGAGAAGCTCCGGAATCATGCATAGTGTTGTGTCAAATTTTGTCATGAATGTTTAAAATCACATAAAAGGGAGGAACAAGACCCTCTTGATATCTACCTTCAATCTTTGAACCAGAAATAAGCTCTAGTTGGTCATCATTAAGATTTACTGTATCCTCATTTTCCTCCATATTTAAAGCCTTCAAAATTTGGGTTTTATATACATGTCGGGCAGCTAACTCAGTCAAGGGAACAAAGATCTTGATCTTTGAAATTTCCTGCTCTAGGCTGAAAGGAATTTGACTCTTTAAAGCACTCGTCTCAACCTTATTAGTTATCACTCTATCAGCAATATTAGCTTGTTGATTTGTTCTATTTACATTTGACAAAATGGTTTTAATAGGAGTACTAGCCGAGATGTTAGTACTACTAATGTATGCACTCTGTTTTTCATTGTTTTGAGTGCCTTTCTCTTTACCATTATCAGAATTTACAGCCACTATCTTATCCTTTTGTTTGACAACTTTAGGCTTGGTTGCAGTGCTATTTTGTGAAGATTTGTCAGAGGTTTTGTTGTTGGGGGTTTTTTGACTGGTTTTGCTTCTAAGGTCATATTCTCTTTGAGATTCTATGATGACATTTTCCATTTCTTGATAATAATTTTCATCATCATCTCTTCTGTCATCATAAGGTGTGTATAGACCTTGTTTTCTATCATAATGAATCTCAAAGTCATCATTGTCTACCCCCAGCATGTTGATATCATCCTCCTCTGCTATTTCATCCATTTCCTCAACCTCACTTACATAGTTTTAATGAAAGGGCGGAGTGATCTGCTGATCATCTTCCTTGGGTCTGTTTGGAGGTTGATTCCTTCTAAAATTCTGGTTTTGGTTCTGGTTTCTGTTTTGAGGAGCAGTTTGGTTTTGACTGGCTTGTTCTCTCTTAATTATGCTCATCTCTTTCATCATCTCCTCCATCATTTTATCCATCTTTGAGTTGGAAGTAGAAGGTGTGTTTTCCTCTCTAAAAGACACTCTCTTTTCATTTTTCATTCTTGATCTCTTCTCCATTAAGTTGACTTCCACGGAAAGAGCACCCTTTTTCATATCTTCAAGAGTTGCAAAATCTCTCTCTCTCAGCTGATAGGCCATCTTAGGGTCAAACCCTTCAGGAAACTTGTTTAAAGTTGAGCCCTGTGGAGGTTTTAGTTCTGGGGAAAGTGCATTATACACACTGTTAAATCTAGTGCAATAAGCTTGCACACTTTCCCTAGTGTTTCTATGGAGTTTTTTTAATCAGAAAGGACTTGGAGAGGATTCTTTTTTACTTCCCATTTTTTTAATAAAGTTTGATGGAAGGCTTGGTGATCAAAATACTGTGGGGGGTTAAACCTTTGAACCATTTTCTTACATCTCCCCCTAAGCTCTGAGCAAATAATCTAAGCTTGACAGAATCATCATCAATTTCATTTCTGTCAAAGTAGTCATTCATTTTATCCACATGTTGTGATGTAGTTGTAGCATTGCTAGCATCATATAATGGAATTTTGGACTGATAGTCCTATGGAAGATTGACTAATGGTGAATGAAGGACTAAGGGACCATACCATGCTGCGATTATATGTGATGTAGGTGGATTACCATAAGGGAAAGAGGGATGAAGTGGAGTGGTTTTAACAGTGGATGTAGGGTGAGAAAAAGTGGATGGACCAGGAATAGACTACTGAGTTGATCTTGGATGAGAGACACCTAAGTTGTGAAGGAAATGCAAATCAGGAGGTGTTGTTTCTCTTCTACCAGGATGTTCACTTGTTTCAGGAGATGATAGTGAAGACTCAGAATCTAACTGATCTAAATCACCAAGAGACCTAGTTCTAAATGGATTTACTAAGTCAGCTTGTGATTGTTGTAGAGCTGAAAGATTTTCAGGGACTGAATTAGCTCTCAAGGGTGATTTGAAAACAATTGACAATTTAATCTTAGGAGACTTCCTAAGGATACCTTCTCGGTTTTCAACTACTTCAAGTGGATCAGGGTCAGGATGGGCTCTAGTATGAATCTTTCTAGGAGCCACTATGTTGTGTTTTTCAGACCCAAATAAACAGGAAAAGTGTAACCAGATATGACAATATTTAAGAGGCTAACTAGTTTGTTTTCCAAATTCAATCCTACAGTATTCTAACTAAATTTGAAAGATATTATAATGATAAGGGTTCTTCCCAGTGGAGTCTTAAGGTCTGTTCAGGATTGTGGAGTCGCCAAGTGGAATTTTTTAGCCCCTAAGGAGGTAAAAGGTTTTATGGTCCACCACCATGTTTATTGGATATCAATCTGAAATGTTTTTAGATTTTTATGAGTTATTTTTCAGTTGTATGGTTTTTTAAGAATATCCTAACTTTGTTTCAAAACTTAGCTACGGTTATGAGACAAAAAGAGTTTACTCTTATGGCTAAGCCAGTTGATTCTTCAAGGTTTAGATAAATTCTTAGGAGAATCCTAGGGTTTACCTAGTTTGTCACTGATTCAAACAAGTTTTACCATGATTACCTTTCTTTGGTAGTGCTTACAAAAGGCTGCTTTTTACTCTTAAAGTTTTATAAAAATGAAAATGATTCTGGGTTCGGTCCCCAGTGGAGTCACTAGAAATGTTAGGAATCTATAATCAGCAAGATTGGCAAAGTCCGATCACAGAAACAACATCGTTTCAACCAACTTTGGGATTCTAGGATCTAGCCCTCCTGAATCTGGAGAGGGATCTCTCCAATGAGTGCAAAGATGGATTTGTCTTTGAAGTTTTGGGTGATGATATTAGGTTGTTATGAAGACCAAAGGTTTGCTTTGGTTTTTTTTTTGGATGGTTGAGCATGAATATTGTTTGAGGTGAAAATTATTGAATGTAAAGAGTTTCAAAGGTGAGAAGTTGCAAGAAAATAGAATAGCTTTGGCTAAAAGATAGATATAACGCTGGTTTTTAGTCCATTGGGCTATGGAGTCATAACAGGGCTTTAATTGAGCAACAACATCAAGAGTGATCCAAGGGGCAAGTCATCTATATCATAAGATCATTGAGATTAAAATGATGGAATGGGAACAATAAAGTGTTGGAGGGGTGGAAACTGATAATAATTTCACAAAGGATTTATAGTCAGTCCAAACAAGAAAATCCTCTTAAGTAACTGTTTAAAACCAACCAAGGACAGGGCTAACCATAGAATTCTTGGGCAAGTTTGTATTAAAGCAGCTTAATTGACAAAAAATCCAGTAATCCACATAATTACCTTCAGAAAGTATGAAAACACATAAGAAAAAAAACAAAGTGTAACCTAAGATCAGATAAGGTACTTTGAAACCTAGTCTGCTTTCAGTCAAACACCCAGGGAAATCTTCAGAATCTACCTTTGGAGGATATAAACTAGAAACAGGGCTAACCATAAACTTTTCTAGTCTAACTTTAATAAGTAAATGATGAAAATAACTTTCAAGAACAATGTTTAAAGCAAACAGTAGGACAAGGGAACACCAACATTCCTAAATGCCTAAGTTGTATTTAATCATTCTTAAATAAACAAATTAGAGGAAAACATTAAGATAAAGCTTATCATTTAGAGAAGGGTACTGATAAATAGTATATCCCAACTCTGTAAATGTTGTTCTTTATCAGAGAAAAGTGAACAAGATGACATACATAGAAGGAAAAACAATAACAAAGAAAGGGGCACTTCATCAGCGATATAGACCAGGATCCCAAGAAACAGCTTGTTATTGATGTCAAACCAGTTACAGTCTTCAAGTCCAATGTTTCAGTTCAGCAATCATCTTCACTATTCAGCCTAACTAATCTAGCACAAACAGAACTTCAAGGGCCAGTGAATACTATTTACAATCAGAAGTTTAAGCTCAAATGTATTTCAAAGTTCTGCAACCAACAATTTCTCATCTTCTACATAAGTATTTATAGAAGAAGGAGGAGGTGAGATCTGATAAAAAGATCTCTCAGGATAATTAGTACAGATTCAAGACTTCTCAGCCTTTAAGGGGCTCGATGGAGAAGTTTACAGGTGTGTTACTGTATTAATTGATTTACATACATGAATTAAGCTCGGTGGGAGCTTTTTTTGACTTTGACGCTCTGCGTTACGTTGGAGTAACTCTGTAGATATTTTTTTCATTAAGTTGCTTGCATAAGTAACTCCCTGGCTGCGTTGAGGCAAATATCTGATTTCAAATAGTAAATTCGGCCTTTGTTTGAATGCTTGTGGATACAGGTGGCACTGTGGTAGCTGGGAGGAATCAATTCGCCTCAAATATGGCAGTGGAGGCCTTTCTATCTGTTAAACACTTATGATGTTCCTTTAATTGTGTTTTAATTCTCGGAATTAGGCTTTTGATAACCATTCTTAGCCGTAATTCCCAAATCTGTCTTCAATCTTCTTTTTCTGCTGTGCTCTGTTCTTTAACACTGATACTCTTTAGATGGTGATTTAATAACACAGTGTCTTATCAATGTTCAGGCCACGCAGGGCTCGTATGGCATCACTGCCTCATGAAGCGATGACAAGACATGAAGTAGAGCCCCGCGAATGGTTCCCTTTAATAAATCAAAGGCATGGGAATCTTCATTCCTGGCCTTCGGCCTTTCTCTTTAATATATTGGAAAAACCATTAATCCTTGCAAAATACAAACAAAAATTATAAAATCTTGCGTAAATTGGAAAAACTGCTTCAAAAGGCAGGGGAGGAGCATAGCCGTTGGATGGCAGCATCCAATGGTGGAGATCTGCGTAGAAGAGGTAAAAAAAAAGGAGATCAGGAAGAAGGATAAGACGGAGTGATTTTGGACCATTTTATCTGGACACGTGGACGGTCCAGATCCCATCGGAGGATCGCAATCGAGGGTGGCAAGCAAATGTACCGATTGAAAAATGCGATGTGATTAAGCATTGGCCGTCGATCTAAAGATAAGATCGACGGCGGGGATTGAATCAGAGGGTTTTGAAGTGAAGGTAAGACTTGTGGTCGAAGGGAAGGAGGACCATTGGATCACGGAAAGGCGGGGAGGAGATCAACGGCGAACAACCAATTGGGGATCGGCAATCAGGGGTGGTAAATAAACGTGCCCAATGAAAAGTTGCGATGTGATTGAAACTTTGGGATGTGATTTTGTGCGGGCCATTGATCAACCTTTAGATCAATGGTCAATGTCTTTTCAACTTTGCACCGGCGGAAACCCTTATAGTTTTATGGAAAACCCACAAATTTTAATAAAACCAAGGTTTTAGTGGATCGAGGCGGAAAAAAAATATATATATATATATATATATATGAAGTGACTGGCGCCCAATTGTGGGGCCGCTAGATGTATGGAATACAATGGGACCGGGGCTTTATATAACAAGGGCCAATCGCAATCAGAGCTTCGGGCCCGGTCTTTCAATCAACCCATTTGGATTTTTCTCCGATGCAATTGCGTGTCGGGTCTTTTTGATCTAACCATTTTATATTAACACGTGACTTTATCACATTGGATCAAAAGTTTGGATAAATGGGTTTTTGGGTTTTACAAAGAAAAAATAACGTCGGGGAAGAAATATTACAAGGTTTTAAGCATGAAAGGCGGGCCCATGGTTTATATGAAAAATAATATAATCGGGGTTTCTAAATATAAATGTTAATCGCATCGGAACATTTCGGAACATGGCAAAAGACTTGCGCCCCTAGATTTTCCCGATGCGCTAAGTGTCGAACAGGGTTTAGCGCTTGGTTCTAGGGTGTGGGCATGTGGGGGGAGTGGTTAGGACTTAGCCCAAGGGGGTTTAAGTCCTTAGTAAATAAAAATTGTTTTTTTATGAAAAAATTTAGAGTTTTCAATGGATTTGGGGGTTTCAATATAGTTTAAAAAGGAGTTTTAAACTTATGTAAAGATGATTTTCATGAATGGAAGAAGAGGATCATGAAAACAGAGGAGTTTTATGGAGAGAAAGGGGAACAAATGAAGGTTATTTTTTAGTAGGAGAAGGGGGAAAATGATGGTTTCTCAGCAGTCTTTTCTCATGAAATTAGAAGAACTTCAGAGTATAAAATGGAAATAGCAAATGAAGATTTTTGGGACAGAGGCATGAGGCCTTCAAGAGTCTTCAAGAGCCAACACTTTTTAGCAATAAATTTTTTTCCTTGAAGGCTCAAAAAAGTCTTAGCCACCTTTTACTATAACAAATTTTTAGAGGTGGCTAACACTTTCTATGATTTCATGCTCAAGGAAACACAATCTTCTACATCCAATTTGTATAGGTTCTTTACTTGAACCCCAATATTCTTCACCTGTCTCGTGGCTTTGTGACGAAGGAACTTCTTTCTTTGTTAAATATCACATCATAGCCACAATCTTATTAGCAACATAAACTAAATTTTTCTTTAAACTAGGAACATACATGCCATATTTTAATGTGAGAGGAGTACCAAAATTCCTCTGAAAGGTAACCTTACAAATTTCGGTCACGTTATACCTCCTGTCATCTCGCATATCGATGTGCATCTGGAGATCCTTCTCCTCCAAGTTTCTTAAGAATTATTTGTTACTGGTCATATGATATGAAACTCCACTATTGTTTCGGGAATTAATACCCTAAAGGTCTTGGTTTGACAACCTTCATAGATCAGGGGCATGCCATTCAAGAAGGACTCACTTTAACCAACTTCTACACTGAAAACTAGATACTACTGGTTGCAGAACTTACTCGAAAGTCCCTCGGTTGATGTAGATCCCACGGGGTGCAAACCCCTTGCAACCCTTTGTGCTCCGAAACCTGTAAATCCACAAAGAATGAACACAAAAACCTAGTTTTACATCATATATAGTTCCTAGATGTTAGTGAAAGTCATGTATAATATCATGAAAACAATATGAAATGTTCAATTAACGATTATTACACAAATATAAAGAATCACTAACACGTAAATCTCGGGAACATGGTAGCTCTTCTTATTATGAATGACACGAAGAGTAATCAAAACGTGGAGAGATAACCTGAGTCCTGCCACAGCCTTTGAAAATACCATCCTCTGGATCCATCCAACCCTAGCCTCACAAGAATTATTCCAAGATGTGTACACAATATATGTCATATATGATGATGAACATCTCAAGGAAACAAGGGTTTCCTGAATATACCTGGGAAGTGCAGGAGGCACGGGAACATCAAACTTGAATAGGGCTCCAACAGAGTATAATATCTATATCTTTTCTCTCTCCCTTAGGCCATACCTTTGAGGGGCTTTTATAGTCCCTTAAATTAGTTTATGCAGTTAGGAGCAGTTCGGCCATGGGCTGGGGTGGTTGAATTACTGGAATAACCATCAAACCCGCCTCAAATATAGGGATTTATATATTTTTTAATAATTAAAAAGGTATACACAGATATCTATGAATGGACTCGCGTATATACATGGAAAAGTCTAGGTAGAATCACGTATGGGTTTTAAGATACTGTTTTTGATAAAAATGTTCAAGTCTGGAGGAAAGGGTGCCCAAGAACAAAGTGTAAATCATCAAATATATGAAGGTGAGAAATAACACTATAATAGATGCCCCCTAAAATATGAGGTCAGAAGGGGTATATGATGGCCGAAATGTATTATGTTCATAGAAATAACCTTGCAAGGACTAGAGACGACTTCACCATATTTCAGCCTTCCAAAAAACTAGTGAGAGAAATCAGAGAGATAGCTCATGCCTGAGGTGGGCATACCCATGCTCAGAAAATAAAAAGCATGTTTGCATATGGAATATAGAGTGGATCCAAAATGTATACAAGTATAGCTGACAAAATTTAAAGTACATAATGAATCATCTTATCACTGATTACTACCTGGAAGTACAAGTCAAAATTAGGTCCAAGTATCACATATAGAAGACTGATCAATGATGCTGCAATAGATATCTGATCATAAAAGTCACAAATGAATCTCCAAGTACCAAATCATAAGTGATGGAACAAATGGTACAACACGCAACTCGGGAGCCAACATATAAGATGCTACTGTGGTGAAACTGCAACATATAAGGGTGTACGGCATCACTGGTAGAAAACTGAAGAAGCTGCCTAAGTGAACCGAATCATGCCAATGCAAACTTGAGGTCTTCACCAATCACTATGGCACAATTCTACACAATGGGAATAAATAAGCTGAAGTCGACCATGTGAGAAATAATTTGATTACCGATCATTAATGTATACCGTTAACAAACGTGAGACAACCCACCGATAATGACAATGAGTGTCAAGTTGCCTCGGTACAATTCAACAAGTGTGAATAAATGAGTTGAAGTCGAACACTTGAAAGAATCCACCAATCAGGAGGCAATGATGTATCCTCACTGTCGATGGCGAAGAATCTGCCACTGATGATTACAAACCCTAAGGTACTAACAAAAGGACTGTTGGCTCGAGGGGTCCTGACCCAAGTTCAGAAGTTAAGGTTTGCCAACAAACCCCTATACTATTGGCCCTTTCGGCAGTGACCTGCTTGTGCAAGTCAAGGTCTCACCCGAAGCAGTATGGGTGGGTGTTGGAACCAGGTTTCTGCACTCTAAGAGAGGATAGGTAAGCCAAGCAGAGCTGCATCTGCCTTTACAATGACAAGATCGCCTATCTTAGAACCGAATCTATAGATATCCTTTGCATCCACATGCGCAAGGTCAACTATACTTACTGTATTCAACAAATCATATACTTCTAAAACAATAGTGCAGTATTACAGTTATTCTCATAAAACATAACAGAACAGACCCAGATGCAGAAGAAACACTTAACACAGTACTTTCGCAGATTAACAAATAATATGCATAACACAGCAGCTATCAAAGATTCGCATCAACATTACAAATATTTTTAGCTAACCAACATTTATCATTCATTAATCCTTCCATTCCTTCTTACAATACCCAAACCCGACCTGCGCACATAGCAGCAGGGTCCGCACATAGTAGGACTTTGGATCTCCGCGCACACAGCCAGTAGGAGTCCTTTCCTTAAAAACCCAAACAGATCTACTAAGCCACAATTCGCATCATGATCTCATCATCTTCATCTCTTATAATTCAAAATGTCCCTCTATTTATAACAATCTAGCCTAATATTTCCTATGGTCTGCAACCCGTGGTTTGCAGACTCTAGGTCTACCCTTTGACCCATTACAATGCTTTTGGGGCTTTGACCCATCCCAAAACCCCTGCGATAGACTAAATATAATAAAAAATATACAAAAATTGGACCAGTTTCACAGCTTGTAGGAGACCCTGTTCCAACAGTCCCCCAACACAATCTTGTGACTCGTCCCGAGTCACTATGGTGGTGTGTTCTCTACCTGCGCACATAGGGCATTGATGGTTGTGATCATTAGAGGTAACGCTTCTTGACTCTGAGTAGTAGCACTCTGTGCAATGTCTACAAGCTTCTGCGAGGTCGGTCCTTTAGTTGCCGCAATGACACTCTCTAGTGTCTGAGTTAGTCGATTGATTGTGCCATCTACATTCTGCGAAATCTGGAGGGTTGCGGCAGCCCAAGGCTTCAGACATTCTGCAATGACATGTTGTTTGTGTTGTAGTTCCTCAATCTCGTCCTGGAGATAATTTTTGGTCTTCAAACGTGCCAAGCGCTGTGCAGGCACCAAGGTGAGCAACATAGCTTTGACCTGCTCAAAAGATTCTTCCTTCTACCATAAGTCCTGATTTATTTTACGAAGGACCAAATCGCGCTGGACCTTAGTCCAGAGTTTCATGGCTAACTCTAGCAACTAGACGCCTTGAGAAATCTGCCTCAAAATAACATTCGTCGCTTCAGTTACTAGTGCAGCATGTTGGGTTCGTACTTCCAGAGGCATGACCGTCGCATCATATTGTGTGTTGGGCCTGCTGTTTCTTTCAGGACCCTTGTGCAGGCTCACCTAACCGCTTCATACCGTGGGGGAGGGGGGTGGTATCTCTGTCATACCCTACTTGAGTCTTGGCCACGATGGTCTGTGGCAGTTGTGTATCCTTTTTCATGGTTATGTCTAAGCCTGTCTAGCTGGGCTCCGTGGTCACCCCACGGGTGGCTGTGAAGCCCATTTTCTAGGCAGGGGGTCATAGCGTAATCATTAGGTCAATTTCCTCATCTTCTACCATATACGGAAGTGTCATCCATGTCTTATTGTTGAGGCTGTGGATTTGAATATGGTGCATGGTAACTTGGAATTCTGCAACACTTTTGTATTTGTCATATACCATCGGGGACAGCCGGGGTCAGTAATTTATGGCTACTGCCACACTACTTTGGAAGAGGACCTAGAAAAATTTTTTATCCTCGACGCGCTGCACATCCTTAGAGTCCCATAAATGAGCATACTGAGCTCCTTCACACATCCCTGGGTGGAGCTCGGGGAGGACTGACTCCTCATGGGTGTCCCAGGCGACCAACGTTATAAGGAGTAATAACCATGAATAGTAGAAGGACGTCCCCTGCTCCTGGGATTCGTGGACATTAGCCAGAAATTCATCGCATAAATATTGAGCCCAATTAAAGGAGACTCCCTTTGCACACCGATCGGCTAACTGAATAACATAGGTGGGGACGGTCACAACCTGGCACTTCCTCATTAGCTTGCAGGCTAAGAGCCTAGTACCCATTTGTGTAGCAGGATAATTGATAGTATAGATCACAAAGCCTCGCTGATTTCGACTCACCTTATAGGTCTTCCACACAAATGTAGTAGTAGCTGCTTCGTACTTCTTGCCTACATGCTCCAGAGGGTGCGACCCTTGCTTAGGAAGGCCTGTAATCTTGTGGATCAACGCAGCATCAATAGGGACTCTGTCCCGAAACCATAAGCAGCCATCGTGAATTAGGGCAAGCAACTGGTGAGCCAATCGATCTGTGACGTTGTAATGGCCAAAATGGGGCATCTGGAGAAGATTCAAGAGTCTAGACCCAGCTAAGACACATACCCAGCACTGAGGAACCACCGTGACTCTATCATTTTCACGGATCATATCGAAGTACAATGTGGGGGCCAACTTAGGGAGGGTTTCAGATTTCGCCAAGTCGTGATCATCAAACTTGACCTCATGGAGTTGTCCACAAGGATCACTGAGGATAGGGACTTCTCCTGAGGTTAGGGGGGTTTGTAGATAGCTGACTAAGCCATCTAAGTTTTTTGGCATTCATGTGGATGGTCTACATGGGTGAACGAAGGGAGGTAACCAATTGATCGGATTGGCATGCAGAGCACCTTCCTACGCATCTTGATCTAGAGCTAATGTCGGTGGGGACCTGGTGTGCCTCGGAGAAGTCCTAGGCCTCCCGGTAGCCCATCTTGCATCTTTTGAGGCTTTTCCTGAGCCTTATGCTTTCTCTTTTCCTTTCCTTGTGACCAGCGTAGAGGGAAATTATTTTAGTTTAGACTCAACGTCCATTATCTCCTCAACGTCAGGCCCTGTCGGGGCCGAAGGTTTGACAGGGTTAATGGTTGTCATTCTTGCGCGAAAAATGAATTCCAGCCCTCGGTGACTACTATCAGACAGATCAGGTTGACCAGACATGATATGGATAGTGCAGATATGGGAAATCTGATTTCTCAAGTTATTTTGAGTGAAGACTGATGAGTGCAAGCTATCTAAGTGAGATGGAACCTCTGGCTGAACTATCCTACTCCTTCTATAATACCCACAATCGTGCAACAGTAAGGTAAACTTTATCTGAGATGTATCCCCAGGAAACGGTAAAAAATCCCCAAAATTTGCTTCATTAAATGCCCGGAGGCTACTCCTTTTAATGGCAACTTTTTCTTTTTACCAATTGCCACCATTCCAATAGCTAGTTTTCGCATCCCCTGTGTGCTTGGCCTATCTGCTATGCTAGGTTCTATCATCTACATCCTCTGTGCATCCTCCCCCAACACAGGCTTGCTTCCTAGGTAACTGATGATCAATGACAAAGTTTCCTAACATTCGTTATCTCAACGGAACCTTACCGTCTGTGTAAGTGAATTTTTAATAGGGGCTATAGTCAAAGCATATTTCTGAACGAACCTCTTGTAATAATCTACGTGGCCAAGGATTAAACACAGATATTTTTTTGTTTTAGGGGCTGCTGAATAAATGAGAGCTCTGTTTTCTGTACCTATAGCCGGTGTAGAGTTCATTTTAGTGCTACTTGCCCATGGCTGAATCAGTTTGGTTCCCGTGCGTAGCCCTGAGTTGGAAGTAGCTCGTGGGTTGGCCTAACCTTCTTCTGGGGTTAGGCCACATTAGTTGATTATTCCTAGCTCCTTCAAGTCCCACGTGGGTAGTTCAGGTACCATATATAGGTGCAATTTACTCCATGCCATCGTGTCAGTATCCTGCAGAGCTGCTGGTCCTTCGAATCGCAGGGTCAACATAGCGCGACACTCTTCCCAATCCTGGAATGCTTCCTTCTCGGTGTCCCACCATCGTGTAGGTTTCTTACGCATAGATATTTTAATGGCCCATAGACTTTGTTCCCTCAGGACCGTAGCTCCAAATACTTGTAATAATTCCTTAACATTACTCGAGCAGTCAAAGTAAGGTAAGTCCCTTACCTCTGAGGAAACGCAGTGAAATTATTTTGTGACCCGAAGACAATGCAGCGTAGAGACATCATGTAACTGGTTCTACCAATTCTCTATCTCCTCATCGGGGTTAGATAAGCATTCATTATCCTCCTCCCAGCAAAGTACTTCATCCAGTGTTGGGCTGACCGCGTACTGCATAGTTAACTTATAGATATAGTCCACATCTTCCTCCTTGGGTACTGGTTCAGTGTAGCATTTACCTTTCACAAGGTATAATGGTACTATCATCCTTGTTCTGTTATTTTATAACACCATGCTTCTCTTTTTTAAGTTAATGATACCACCCATGTCGATGGCCCAATCCAATCCTAGTAGTGTAGGGTAGGGGTCCGCATCTTCTACAATCTAAATGAATTCAAAGTCAGCCCAGACCTTAACCCCTGTGATATCTACCATAATCCTTGATAGCCTCCCTAAAGGTACAATATTTTGTTGATTATCCATGCGTAGCTGGATAGTGGACCATTCCAACTTTGGTTTGCCCATTCATTGCCAAGTTTTTTTAGGTAATACATTGGCATCCGATCCGAGGTCCAAAATAACCTGGTCCATCTCGTAATTGTCAATCTGTGTCATTAGCCGCATCTCCCTCCCAGTGTGTTTCTTATATATGTATAGTTTGTGCACATCCTTAATATCGGGGGACATGGTAGGGCACGTTGCGCAGCTATCTATTAATGCCTAAAGATTTTGCACAGCTTTTGGGTTGCGCAGTAACTTCATACATGCCTGCAAGAAAGGTTTGACCTCCTCATATGCCTTAAGGTTCGCGAGGAGTAGGGACGTAGATGCCTCTGTCCCGATAAAGTCCATGCGAGTTGATATAAACATTTCTCTTTATTTTTATAGGTCCAGCCCTTCTTGTTCGCTAACTTCCTTGCGGATCATAGGTTTAGTTTCAACCTTTTCCCCAGTCCCTCTAGTAGCCAAACCACTGTGCGTAACAACATTTATGTTTGGATCCTTATCCCACGGCTCAATCTTAACCCTCTACACATTCTGTGTAGGTGGAAGTTGTTTCTCCCGTATTTTTGCTATCAATATTGGATAGTCTTCACTCGTCTGGTCCAACTATTTGCAGTACCTACAGGATTGTCTTGTAGGGTTCGGACAATCCCTCGCAAAGTGCCCTGTGTCTCCACAGTTATAGTAGATAAATTTCCCCCGACCCGACCTGCACTTCCACTTCAACCTCCTCCCTTGCTTCCAGAGGGGGAGCTTCCCATGCCTGCGGGGGTTTTTGGTGACCCTATAAAAGTTCCTTCGATCTATCATTAGATCATAGGTTCGATAGTTCTACTCATCATGCCCTACTGACTGACAGAACCGACACCATTTTTTCTTCCGCTCTGGGACGTATGCACCCAGATGGGGGCAGTGGTTTATATCATGTAGCCCTGCTATGTGAGAATCCTTACACCATAACACAGGTTTGCTTGGGCCTATTTGTACTGGGCTGGGTCCTCTGCTTGATCCAGGGTGCATCAGACTAGGTCCTCCTATTTTCAAGTAGTATGTCGGTAGCTGACACAGATCCTTCGTATGTCCTGGTGCTCGACATCGTATGCACCATAGATCCATGCTAACTTCCCTTCCTAATTCCTTTCATAAGTCCTGAATCTCCATGTGCATTTCCCTGAGCTTCTCCTGAATTTAATGTACTCCTAACAAAGTATCTTCTCTGGGTGTAGCTTCTAGCTTCATAGCGGCTTCCAAAGCTTTGTCCTGTGATTTGAAATTCTGGTGACCCATAGGTATGTGCAGGTGAGGTAGTAGCATAGAGATGAACCACTCTGTATGTTGTATGTCATCATACTTAAATTCTCCTTCTCTGATAGTTTCTTTAGGCACTGATCATCTTCCCATACAGACTCAGTCGTTCCTTGCTTGAAATTTTTCACGTCTGCTACAATCTGCGAATAGGACTTAGGATTTCGGAATTGTTGTTTCAGAGAGTCCTTAATATATTGAATATATGCACTTCTGTTTTGAGATATGTATCACATATACCAGTCCAGAGCTCTTCCTTCGAAGGCTAGGTATAACTGCGCACTCTTCACAGTATCACTTACCACATTTTGTGCAGTCCATACCGAGTCTGCAACAAACCAAAATCGGTCCATGTCATCATCTCCCTCACCCTTAAAGGTGGGTAAATTCAAGTGCACCGCCATATCTTCTTTTGGTAGGTTTTTGGACCAGGTTTTACCCTTATGTGGTCCTAAAGGCGATGTAGCTGGTGGGTTTTACGTAGCTTTTCCTTCTACCAGGCTATAAACAGATCTATCCCCTTCTTTCATACCTACTCTGCTTTTCTTCTCAACCTTCCAATACTTTTCATGGCATTACCCAACCCCCTTCTCAAAATTCTCCCGGTCCCGGCAATGGAACCATTTTTTGGCTTAGGGGTCCTGACCCAGGTTCAAAGGTTAAGGTTTTCCAACAAACCCCTATACTACTAGCCCTTTCAGCAAAGACCTGGTTGCATAGGTCAAAGTATCACCTGAAGCAGTATGGGTGGGTGTTGGAACTAGGTTTCTGCACCTTGAGAGAGGATAAGTAAGCCAAGAAGAACTGCGTCTGGCTTTATAATGACCAGATTGCCTATCTGAGAACTAGATCTATAAATCTCCTTTGCATCCATGTGTGCAAGGTCAACTATACTTACTATATTACAAATCATATACTTCTAAAATAGTAGTGCAGTATTACAGTTATTCTCATAAAACATAACAGAACAGACCCAGATGTAGAAGAAACATTTAACACAATACTTTCGTAGCTTAACACAGAATATGCATAACATAGCAGCTATCAAAGACTCGCATCAACAATACAAATATATTCAGCTAACCAACCTTTCTCATTCATTAATCCTTCTGTTCCTTCTTACAATACCCAAATCCCACCTACACACACAGCAGTAGGGTCCACACACAGTAGGACTTGGGATCTCCGCGCACACAGCCAGCAAGAGTCCTTTCTCCAAAAACCCAAACAGATCTACTAAGCCACAATTCGCATCAAGATCTCATCATCTTCTTCTCTTATAATTCAAAATGTCCCTCTATTTATAACAATCTAGCCTAATATTTCCTATGGTCCACAACCCGTGGTTTGTGGACTCTAGGTTTACCCTTTGACCCATTACAATGTTTTTGGGGCTTTGACCCACCCCAAAACCCTTGTGCTAGACTAAATATAATAAAAAATATACAAAAATTGGACCAGTTTCGCAGCTTGTAGGAGACCCTATTCCAACAAGGACTCTAGATCTTATTCCCAAAGCAATGAGTCAGAGTCGATGGGAAAATATCTGCTGGAAGGAAGGCATTAAGGCATCCCACATTAGTCCAGCACGAGTGTAACCCGCAGGCCAAATTTTGGAAGGAATCAGATGAAGTAGAGTGAAGTAACCAACCCAAAGTACGTTTCCGTCATGCACAAGATGAAGCTAGCGCACGTCAGAAACCCTCTGAACCAATCAATAATGAAAGCTGACAATGATGCGAGATATCCACCAATAGGGTCAAATGGAAATCAAGGTACTGCATGAATCCCAGGTGTGATAATGTAAGCTGATGTCGAACACAAGGGAAACCACTCAGTCAAAGACCCATGATGATGATCAAATGTTGAGCACAAGGTCACCTATCAATGATGTAAATAGGGCCAAGGTGCAACTCTAGGTTTGCTCTCAGAGCAATATTTCGTAGTCAATAAGAGACAAAACCGCCAACAAGAAGTCAATGGAGACTTCTCAAACCAGCATGAGCATAGGACCAAATATTTGATGTGATATAACAAGACACTGACAAGACCGAGAAGGCCAACTAAAAAATGAGTCAAGGGACACCACAAATAGGCCAACTTAGGTTAACTTCCCTTGAACAAAAGCATGACTCATATTAACTATGGTAGCATATGATAACTTTGTATAAGTTTGTCATGCAGGAGGCACGAACAAACCCTCCATATTATTGGAAGAGATAACCAACCGAGGGAGAACTGACACATGTAACAAGGTTATGTCTTCTCCTAAGTCAAAACTAAAACCATCCCAAATGAAGGAAAGACATAGTTATTTGTGCTTTGTTCAAGGGCAACAAAACTGACACTGTAGCTGCCATCAAAATATAAAGTAATATCTCGTTCCTGCTCTTTTTATCATATCTAATTTTTTTCATCTTTTTCATATTCAAAGCCTGAAAAAGAACAAAATAATACTATAATACAATAGATAGAACGAGTATCATAAAACAGATGCACTAGTTAGGGGATAGGAACAATCCTATGTGCAATGCAAGGAGGTGGAAACTGGTAAGTGATACTCAAAGGAGTGTTCCATCCATGGGTAGCAAGGTGTCAAGTCATGGTAGCTAAGTGATTGCATGGTTAACTTGTACAGAAAGTCAAGGTCAAAAGATGGCTTAAACATTGAGTCCAAATGAAGCTGGATAAAGGCCAATATCAACAAGTGGTCAATATGCAATGCAGAAGTACAACTCAACAATGAACAAAAGGGAGCCTCTAGGGTAATGGCCAGAAAAATGGTAGCAAAGAAGAAGAAGAATGAAACTTCAACGTATATGTCATGGCAGAACTAAAGAGGACTCCCGAGCCTACAAATGCTAGCGGGGAAATAACTAGGAAGCCCAAGCAAAATAAGGCTCTACCACCAAGTCATGATTAAAAAATCAGCGACTGAAATGGGTTAAATACTCATGACGAGATGGGATCGACCCTATGGCAAGTGATCAGAATGGAAGATAGTATGCATAATGAAATTGGATTCCCTAACCTATATGCCAGTTCAGAATCATATACTTGCCATGACAGGTCAGCCGTCATGGATTCGAAGAAACCAGAAAAAATCTCAACTCCAATAAAATGTCCCTGAAATAATACCTTTCCCAAAACTTACAAGAAACACGGTTATACATCTTGAGACTGATTTTAAAAATAAGCATAAAGAAATTTGGGAAAGAAAAAAAAAATCAAATTCTGGGTATAAATAGACCATTTACCTCATATTTGGATCATTTTCACATTGTAGAAGTGGAGGAGCAACTTTTGGAGAAAAAAATACCCTTCTCAAAATAGGAGAAATCGGCCATCAAATCGCATTGATCAGTCAGGTAGGCTCTTAATTTATATTTTCCATCAATTTCATTCCATTTTAAGAGAAAAATTTCGAAATTTTATCATAGGAAACATTTTTTTTGATGAAACCCTCTGTGCATATGCGGGTTCGTTTGGATGAACCTGCATATTATACGCGACTGTGTGTAAAGGAAGCCGTGTATGCACAGACCGAAAATTTAAAATATGAACCTAATGAATGTATTGATGAATTTTTCAGGATGTCCATAAGTTGGAGGGAGCATGAGCATAGTATCATTGATAATTAAGTGTTGGAGGATCAAAATTTGCTCGATATCCTTCGAAATTGCGGATTGCTCAAATTCTTAAAAATGCCAAATATGAAAAGTAATGTCCGGTAGCTCCAAATGTTGGTAGATCACTGGGAACCAGAGGAAGACTGCTTCATGATAGATCAAATGTCTATAAGCATAGAGGTGGAAGACATACACTTCATTACTGGACTCTCATGGAGAGGAGATCCAGTAGATTTGCATGGAAAGCCTTTGGGAGGGCTTACTTTGGAAGACTATGTCCAAGTTTATTGCGTAGAGGGGTCTCAAAAAGTAGGGAATCAAATTGCAATCAAAGATTTGAAAGAATTATACATGAATATTCTCCTTTTTACCATCAGCAGGGTAGCAGGATTTGCTTCCCTACATCAGGCATCTAGGACTCAGATGAGTATTGCGGTAGAATGCTTGATTCACCTCTTTGATTGGTGCACAACCTTGCTGAGTAACATGAAGAGACAGTTGACTTCAATCTGAAAGGGTAAAACTAAACATTTTGGATATGGAACCATCTTACTGACATTCTTCTTTGAGAGGATTCCAGGGCTTCGACCCAAAGTTATCTCTACCATCAGCAGCCCCAGAGATCCAAGAATAGCCCGATGGATTGACCTGATGAAGAGATTAGGTGGAATTGAAGTTCCCCGGACCAACATGGGATGACGAGTTCTTCCAATGGTGGGAGGAACAAGTTATCGATGTGGAGTATTAACCCGATGTTGGGATGAATTTTTGTGATGATCTAGATCTAGTCCTTCCACCCGGTGCAGCATGGGGTGCAATCGGTGAGATTGCTATTTTTTATTTTTGATAATATGATTATTTTTTGGACTTTTTCAAAATATGAAAATGAAAAAATGTTTTTTGATTGGACTCAAATGACTTACAAGATTATGATGATCATGATGCAGATATGGGACCAGTTAGACCTGAAAGATACCCAAGGCATAAACGTGCAGAGGTGAGGTGGATGCTGAAGACCCGGGTAGGACCCTCCATGTTGTTTAGAGGAACTTGGAGAGTTTGACTCACCAAGTGCCTATGTCTGCAATAGAGGACTTACCAGAGGTTATCCATAGACGGGTAGTGGGAGTACCACGAGACTGGGTATGGTTATTCAGCCGTGTAGCAACTGCTATCGTGTTCTATAGGAACACGAATGTTGGGCAGGGACCTCGGGATTAGATATATAGATTTTACCAGATGACTGTAATATATTTTTGATACTGAACATGATAGGGCTTAAGCCCAAATTTTGTAGGAAAGATGGGTCCAAATTTTGTATATTTTTTAAACACTCTGATGATATATATATATACAAAGATTTATGTGATGTGATGAATTGAATGTATGAAAAATAGATGATGTATTTGATATATTGATTAAAATGTTGAATGATTAATATGCCAATAAATTTCTTGATTAGCCAATAAGTCTGCCATCCAATTATCAGCTCGAGGAATATGAATGAATTTTATGAATTGAAATGATCTTTGTAACAAACGAACCCTAAAAAACAATCGATGCAAAAATGGGTCTTGAACCCGATATGTGTTGTTCAATTGTGAAACCACCAGCTGGGAGTCCAATAACACTACTAATGAATCAACACCTGAAGATATTGCTTCAGAGAGTAGATAAATCACTGCAGTGTATTCTGCTATGTTGTTCGAAGCAGGACCAATGCAGACACCTCTTGAAACCAACAACTGACCGCATGGATAATGAAGTACCCAAACCGCGAAAGCCAAGTTCCAATTATGTCTACTAGCACCATCAGTGAAACTAAAATGACTCATGACATCCAACACAACCTGCCAAACTAGACCAAATGCATCATAATCACATCAAAAAACCAAAAATTCAGATATGTACAAAAACAAAAAATATATACAGAAGCAAGATGCTACGCCAAAGCCTAGGCATAGTACTTTTTCAAATAGAGCCCATTTCTAGGCTCAGCCAACTCATTCCTGTCAAAAATAAACCAAAATACAAGCTCCTTGTTTAGGACCTTTTTAACGATGAAGGGGCCATATCACATAGATTTAAACTTGCCAGCTCCTAGGGCATGCTTCTTTTGTGCATAAACCAATACAAGGTCTCCTTTGGAGAAAACCCTAGGTTTGACCGCTTTATCATACTAAACCTTAATCCATTTCTTATGTGCTTCATTCATCGTGGCAACATCCCGACGCTAATCATCGAGATGTTCCAGGTGAAGGAGGCATTCTTCAAGATTGGATCTGTCAGGAAGAAGCTCTACTGCTAACTTAAGAGAAGGAATTTCACATTCAATGGGAAAGATAGATTCCAACCCATAAGATAGTTAAAATGGAGTAAAACCAGTTGTAGTTTTGACTGACATCCGGTATGCCCAAAGCACGGGATACAACATAATGTGCCAATTGTATCGAGCTTTATCAATTTTCCATTGAAGAATGTTCTTCAAGGATTTTTTTACGGATTCCACCTGCCCATTGGCTTGAGGATAATACGGAGATGAGTGCTCCTACCAAAAACCTAATTTTAGAGCCAATTCAACCATCATGTTGTTCTAAAAATGACTGCCATGATCAGTGACAATCTCTTTGGGAATACCAAAGTGAGAAATGACTTGATTGAAGAGAAAAAGAGCTATTGTCTCACCATCATTCCCAAAATTAGGCATAGCCTCGACCCACTTCGTAAAGTAGTCTACGGCTACAATAATGTACTTGTGACCTTTAGCCGAAGGTGGGTTACAAGTAGTATAATCAATACCCCACTTTGTAAAGGGGCCAACATTGATGAAAGGAAAGAGCAGAGCTGGATGAGCACGCATATTTCGAGTATAAACCTGACACGGATGAAAATTTTTGACCGCTTCCATACAATATTTGAAAATTGAAGGCCAAAAATATCCTGCACGCAGAATTTTTTGGGTTTTAGCAAGCCCAGATAAATGACCACCACAAGCTCCATTGTGGCAATCATTCAGCACAACCTCAGCTTCTTCGAGAGTTAAGCACTACCTAAGGATTGAATCAACCTCGCGACGATATAAATTGTCACCAATGATCAAGTAACTTTAGCTAGGTGACGTAACTTACGACGCTCATCTTTCAAAAAATTCAAGGGAAACTTTGCAGTCTGGAGATATAATATGAGATCCCCATACCAAGGATCCTGTGAAGAAACGAGAAAAAGATGCTTATCCAGGAAGGATTTGTCATAAACCATCTCTTCTCCATAGGGCAACTCAGAAATCAATTCCACAAAAACCAATGATTTCTTGGACTTGGCAAACATAAAATTAAGATCAAATTCCTGCAAAATCGCAATCCATCCATTTTATTTGCCCCCAATCGCTCGCCTACAGAGAAAAAATTGAAATGAATTGAATGCTGCCAAAACATAGGTTTTTTGAAGAAGAATATAATGTTTGAGCCGCTGCACAACATGGATAGCTGCCAAAGCAAGATTTTCTATCAAAGAGTACTAGATTTCAGGTCCTACCAGGCCTCGGCTAAGGTAGTATATAACATGATCTGAAAGATCATCATCTTCCTGAACCAAAACCATACCAATGGTAGATTCTGCTGCCGCGAGGTACAAAAGGAAATCTCTGCTATAATTAGGTGGACTTAGTAGAGGTGAAGAGGTCAATGCTTTTTTCAAAGCATTGAATGAGTGCTGAGCAAAGTCATCCCAAAAGAATAGAACTCCTTTCTTTAATAATTACATAAACCATTTTGGAATTTCAGCATAATTTACGACAAATCTCTGCAGAAAATTAGCTTTTCCTTGTAAACTTTGAAGTTGACGAATTGGAGATAGGGGAGGCAACTGAAGAATTTTCTCAACCTTGAAGGGATCTACCTGAATCCCTTCCGTAGACATAATAAATCCCAACAAATGACCAGATGTGACCGTGAAAACACACTTGTTCACATTCAACCAGATTTTTTAATACCGACATCGTTCAAATACTTGACAGAGGTGAGAACTATGACCAATTCTCTTACGAGAACGAGCAGCTAAATCATCCAAATATGCCTCGATGATATTCTTGATGTCCTGGAAGGCTTAGGAAATAGCCCGTTGAAAAGTAGCTCCAACATTTTTAAGGCCAAAAGGCATCTTCTTGTAAGAAAAGGTACCCCAGGGACAAATAAACATAGTATTATGCTGATCTTCAAGATGGATAGTAATTTTATTATATCTGTAGAAACCATCCATGAAGGAGAAAATATCATTTCCCACACACTCATCGATAATCTGATCTATAAATGGTGTGGGGTAGTTATCTTTAGGACATGCTTTATTTAGGTCCCTGAAATCAATGCAAACTCAAATTGTTCCTTGTTTCTTGTCCACAGGAACTAGATTCGAAACCCATTTTGTCAAAGGAACAGGAAAAATGAACCCTACCTTCAACAGCTTCTCCACCTCAGCTTTGATAGCTATTGCCTTCCTAGAGTTGACCGGATGAATATTTTGCCTAACAGACTTAGCGTTTTCATACACCTTGATCTCATGCTGGACAATAGATGGATCAATACCCGACATTTCCTCATAAGACCAAGCGAACACATCCCTAAACTCTCGAAAGAGATCGGTATAAATTTGAACATCTTCAGGGGAACATTCAACTCTGATGAAAATGTTCTCGATAACATTGGGATTTCTGGAAATGTTCACCGAGATAGTAGGAAAAATCACACCCATGTTCCCTTCAACAAAAACCTATGCTGGTACTAAAGGATTCAGGACTGGGTGAATAAAATCAGAAGACTAAGGGCTAGGAAAACTTGATTCAACTTTGCTCAAATCTGGTAGAAAGTAAGACCGATGATGCAAATCATCCCATGGTCTCTCTACACCAGTCATTGCTTCCAGGATGGCCTCTTCAGATGGAAGAGTGGTATCAAGACAATCTTGGGCTAAAGATGAACTAAGAGTCCAAGCCGGAGCCACATCTCCATCCAATTCCTCCGGTGAAAGAGAAAATGGGATGGATTCTATAGAGTCAACACTAGATTTATAAGAAATCTCAGCTATAGACATTGGAAATGAAATTCCACCCACTTGACCTTCTACTAATGTGGAGGTAGGAGAAGGTAAGGTCTAAGGATCCAAAAAATAATGAGTTTTGAAAAACTCTCTTCGAATGGGAGCCCTAGAGGAAGAAATTGCATTAATGTGAACCGATGGAGGTGGAAGATCAAAAGTACCCATCAAAGAAGAATACATTTCAACCCCCAAATTCTCAACAGGTGCCTTGGCATTATCCACCAAAGGAAAAATTGAGTTAGAAGGTGCATTTTGACCTATAAGAGAACAATCCATTTGGTCAACTGTGACGATTCTCCCTTCGTGAGGGAAATAAATGATATGAAATAAAGAGGATGCAATGGAATCCATGTCATAGATCCATTTTCGCCCTAATAGAAGGTTATATTCTAAACTTGCATCAGCTATCTCAACTTCAATATCAACAGTTTTTCCCCCAACACAGATGGGAAAATCCGGAACAATAACATGCAGCCTGTGAGAATGACCGTCAAATGCAGTCAGAAGAGTAGTTGAAGGAATAGCTACGAGAGCAATAGCCTTCCAGCATGCAAGAGACATTACACACGTGGAAGTACCTTCATCAACGACCATTCGAAAGATATTACATTTTCGATAACTCGATCTAATATGGAAAGCCATATGATGAGGGAGTCACTTTTTTAAATTAGACATATCAAAGGTAATCATATGAGAATTTTTTGGATCTACAGCTCCAATAGCAGTGAGCAAAGCACTTCGCTGAGTAGGACAAGATTGGACCACCTCTAATGCAGACATAGCACAAGGACTCTGGGCTAGATCTTCTACAATGGAGTATTTTTTAGCAGCCTTGGAATTTGGATTAATCGTTGTGCGTTTTGAAGATGCCTTCGACATCCGAGGTATAGGCTCAACAGTAGGCTTCGTAATATGAAGTGGTTCAACACTATCAGGAGTACGCCTAGCTTTCAAAGACTCAGCTTCACCGTAATCATGAGATCTCATAGCGATGTCTGCGTGAGCACTCATCATATATATGTTTTATGGAATTTCCCCTACCTGGCTGCCCCTAGAGGGAGCCCCAGTATTTTGATTCACGCCAGAAATCAACTACTGCCCTTGGGGAAAAGGGATTTTTAGTACAACCTGGGAACTAGAAGAAACCTATTGAGCTAACAAGCACTGCGCATCCTGAATTTTAGGGAAAAGGTGCATAAGATGGTCTCTACTGCATAATTTGCATGGAAACTTTACTTTCCTCTTATTGTCCTTTTGACCCTCTCCAACATTGTCGTTGGTTTTGTTCGCATTCCCCTTGCCATCCTTGCCTTTATTTTTGTTATTTTGTCCTTCCTTCTTCCCATTAGATTGTTTATTTCCTTTAGGGTTGGAATTATAGATGGCATTAATTGCCAAGGACTGAGAAGGGGTAGACACTAAAGGCACAACCTGACCAGAAGAAGCAGATTGAATATACAACTGCTGCAATTGACTAAGCAGGTTAGTTGCACCACTATTGATCGACCCAATAAGCCCATCACCATGAGGACCGGGTTTAGTTTTGGACAATTTCAATTTGGAGTGAAAGCATCTGGAAGTATTTTATTGAGGACCCCAAACTGAGAATAAATCAATTCCAATTGTTGAGCCCTAAAAATAGCCTGCTCTTCAGAAAATACCCCTGACAGGGATACATATTTAGAAATATCTGGCCGAAAAGACTTCAAAAACCATTCCAGAAGGAATTCATTCAAAATATGGGCTTTAATGAGCCTCTTCCTTCTACGCCATTCCTGAATATGTTCAGAAATATGAGTTGCCTTACCCTACTAAAAATTAGCCAAGAGGCCAGTCTTAGTGTCATAACAAACAGGCAACTTAAAGTGGTTTAAGAACATAGTAGCCAAATCTCCAAAAGTGGAAAAATTTCCCCAGTTAACTCAATATACCACTTGGCAGCATTTCCAGTTAAGGTACTTTGAAATAAACTCAAATCGAATCATCAATCAGGGAGTTGGATGAGCACCATAAATGGAAATTGGTGATGTGATCTGTCGGATCCTCTCCATTCTTCCCTTCAAAATTTGGAATGTATGAGGGGATTTTGGTGGGGACTGAAGGCCTTCCAGGACTATATCGAATCGGATCATTAGTCAATTTTGACAAATCTGGCAAGTTTAACATTACCATAAATGGTAACCAAGGAGGAGCCTGGGAATTCCATCCTCCAAAGGAAGGATTCCCAACGTTTTGAAAATAATACCCTAATTTGTTGAGGCACCAGGTTTCCAAAAGTTGTTCATAGAGAATACTGGGCCATAGGAAAATCCTTGTGACCCAACATTCGGAGAAGGACCCCCCCCCCCAAACATAGAGTTACTATAAACAGGACCATTTCCCCCCACCAAAGTAGTGAATAGAGAGGAAACCTCTTGATAAGGGTTCCAAGCATTTGCAAATGGGGAAAAGGCCTGTGAAGTACTTGATGAAGGGAAATGAGCATTCCCTTGCTGACCAACGATAAACTAATCCCCTGCTCCCATCACCATAAAAATAGGGTTCCAACTTGTGAAGGTATTAGAACTTTGACCTCCAGACCATGGATTAAAACCCTGGGTCTAAGGAGAAAAATTTAATGATCCTAAGGAAGGGTTCGAATGAGTTATATGCCCACTCCCAAAGGGGAACCCTTGAAAAGAAGCTTATCCACTAGCTGTAAAAGACATGGGTGTAGATGCAGCAGAAAAGGAGAAAGAAGGAATCCCACTAGTGGGCATCCCAAAAGAGAAGGGACCAGATTGTGAAGCATGTGCCTGGGTGTGACCAGAGCCAAACACAATAGTACTAGAAGTGATCATGTATATAGCATTAGTGCCCCCTCCTTCTACCGAAGGAGGGGTCAGAACACTTGCAGCACTCACAGTTGAAGCTTTGTTCCCAATCGTGGCCATCGAAAGGTGCGAAAATGAAGGATAAGGACTTGCGGGTCTCTGAGACTCGGGTCCGATGTACTAAATGATAAAAGGATGATCAGCAGGAAGAGGAGATGGAAGAGACTCACCAGGCTAAGGAAATTCTCCTACTTCTACCTCTTCTATAGGAAATAAGAATCTCGAGATGAGTGATGCACTCCTCTCTGAACTGACACCAACAACAGAACCAACCACAGAAACAAAAAGCCCTGACAAAGGATCTCTCTCCACTGCGTCTGAAACCACAGGGTGAAAATCACCCTCCAAATTACTCCTACGCCTTCTTGAAGAAGACTCAGCACTCGCGGGAGACAACCCACAAAGCCTCCTTGATCAACGAGGTGATCAGTCAGCCACTTTAAGAGATTTATATTAAACTCAAAAGAAAATATGTGAAGCTAAGCAATCTAGGAGCAAAGAGCACTCTCTAAAAATTTCCTAAGATCCATCCAAACAAGCAACTCTCAAGTATTTCCACTCCGGGTGATGAGGACCGGACACCAAAATACGAGAAAGCGAAATAACAGGACCTTCCGAAATTAGCCTGGGTTAATTACGAACCAAATCCACTAGCGAAGGTAACAGAAACAGATATGCTGACCTCCTAACAACATCCTTTTCCGGTGCAAGTACCCAAGCTTCGCAAGGGCACCCTCCAAAAGTACTAATGGAAGTGATTCAATGTCTGCCTCAGGTACCACAGGTATTCCCCCCCCCCCCCGAAGTAACCTGTGTGATCCTTAGGAGAGGCAACTATGGGCACCAATCTGTATCAGCAGCCAGGAAGAACGGTCTTAGGTGAATATTCAGCAAATAGGAGAGGGGGCATCTCTCTTCTCTGCCTACACTATCCCTCACGCTTGACTCTCTGAGGAGAGCTTTCTCGGTCCACTTAACGGTGTTTGATTTCACTCATTAATCAACTTCTATGTTTAAAAGTTTTGGCAGCCTTGGAGAGTTAACTCCCCACTCACCTAATCCAAGGCCCTACAACCTAGCTAGTTGGTGTATAATTAATGACAATAATACAAAAACTACTAGTTGTTTTTAATTATATCGCTTATTTTATATGGGCTGTTATTTAATTCAAAGGTGCACGGAAGTGAAACTGATGGTGTTTGTAAGACATGGAAGAAACCAATGAAAACCAAACTACGTGCAAATGCAATGATTTCCTTTCGATGAAGAGTAATTTCTACTTAGGTTCTACGAAACTAATAACAAAAATATTTTTTGTTTTCTTTTCAGTCACTCACAACTCAAAAATTTATGAAAAAATACTACGCAAATGCTTGAATGCACTTAAATTCAAACTACCAATGCAATGCAAATTCTAAGATGCTAGTTCTAAAGAAGCAAAAGGGAAGTCTCTAAGGAAACCAAAAGTTCAACCACTTTTTGACAGTCAACAAGGCTAGTTCCAAATCAGAACTCCTGTATATAAAAACTTCAAAAATCACTTGATATAAAAGAGGAAAATCAAAGATAGACTTGCTTCCAAATCAAGTCACTAACCAAATACTAGAAACTTGACCAAAATCTTCAAAAGATGAAAAAGAAACCGTAAACAAAGCTAAAAGCAAAAAGCAATGGAAAACACAATTTTTTTTTTGAGATTTTCAACTTATCAAAGAAAGAAAAGAGATTTCAAGAAGACAAGTGAAACTATCCATAAACTGAATCAAGCAGACATGAATTCCAATCTAAGGCTTCAAAGTACTCAAGCCAACAATGCAACTTTTGTAGTGGGGCTTATGCAAGAAAAACGAAGCAAGAAACTCAATTAATCAACTCTGTGAGATAGCATAATATTGCAGCGAATAGCAATTCCAAAAAAAAATGAACAGAGATCTTTCAAGAATCGCAACAAGACAAGTCTACGAAATCAAGAAAACCAAGTATGCCAAGAAGGCAAAAAATCAAAAGAGAAGCAACGCATAAGGCGAGGAAGAGAAAACGAGTAAGAGATCATTGTTATGAATGTTTAGGATAGCCAAGAATCTTCAGACAAAGTTCTTGGTGCTCAAGTTACAATTACTAACACACAAAACAAGGATTTCACCAAAGGCTAGTTTTTCATTTAAGAAAGAGAGAAATAGATAAGAAGTCACTTCAAACACAGTCCAAAGGTCTTCAGGATGCTATAGGAACAACTCAACACATACAGACAAGACCACAAGGGCTAGAAACTAAAAATTTCAAATTTTCTCAAGCATGCGCACTTTTTCAGAAGGAAACAAGCGTGCATACGCAACTGTAACAAAGGAAACTCGCATATACGCAGGTCCCTTTGCAAAAAAAAACGTGTATACACGACTGTGTAAGGAAAAAACTACATATGTGAACCAAAATTAGAAAAAAAAAAAGTTAAGCCTGATCAAGAGACCAGGTCTTCTGTCTAACTGAAAAAGGACTTGCTAGACTGATAACAAGTGATAGAAACTGTTGGGAACCCACAAGACAGTTGAAACAACCCAAACGGGAAATCACAAGAATGTGATTCCCAGTGGAGTTTCCATTTGTATTTCGGGAATTAATACCCTAAAGGTCTTGGGTTGAAAATCTTCACAGATCAGGGGCATGCCATTCAATAAGGACTCACTTTAACCAACTTCTACACTGAAAAATAGATACTACTGGTTGTAGAACTTACCCGAAATTCCCTCGGTTGATGTAGATCCTGTGGGGTGCAAACCCCCTACAACACTTTGTGCTCCGAAACCTGTAAATACATAAAGAACGAACACAAAAACCTAGTTTTACAGCATATATAGTTCCTAGATGTTAGTGAAAGCCATGTATAATATCATGAGAACAATATTAAATGTTCAATTAATGATTATTACACATATAAATCATCATTAACATGTAAATCTCGGGAAAAAGATGGCTCTTCTTATTATGAATGACACGTACAGTAATCAAAACGTGGAGAGATCACCTGAATCCTGCCACGGCCTTCGAGCATACCGTCCTCTGGATCCGTCCAGCCCTAGCCTCGCAATAATTCTTCCAAGATGTGTGCACAATAGATGTCATATATGATGATGAACATCTCAAGGAAATAATGGTTTCCTGAATATACCTGGGAAGTGCAGGAGGCATGGGAACATCAAACATGAATAGGGCTCCAACAAAGTATAATATCTATATCTTTTCTCTCTCCCTTAGGCCATACCTTTGAGGGGCTTTTATACTCCCTCAAATTAGTTTCTGCAGTTACGAGCAGTTGGGCCACGGGCCGGGGTGGTTGAATTACTAGAATAACCATCAAACCAACCTCAAATATAGGTATTTTATATGTTTTTAAAAATTAAAAAGGTATACGCAGATATCTATGAATGGACTTGCGTATATGTGTGGAAAAGTCTGGGCAGAATCGCGTATGGGTTTTAAGATACTATTTTTGAGAAAAATATTCAAGTCTGGAGGAAAGGGTGCCTAAGGCCAAAGTGTAAATCATCAAATATGTGAAGGTGATAAGTAAAACTATAACAAATATCCAAGTTCCACACATAACCCATCACTAATGACACCATGCATGAAATGAGAGTGAAATCCAACTCGAACTGTGAAGCAAGAGCTTCACCTGCCACTCCTCCTGAGGGCTTATTGTCGGCCTTCTTGTGCGGACACTTCATGGCATAATGTCCAAGCTCA
Source organism: Pinus albicaulis (assembly GCA_034641835.2). NCBI lineage: Eukaryota > Viridiplantae > Streptophyta > Pinopsida > Pinales > Pinaceae > Pinus > Pinus albicaulis. Next base: position 204,309,338 of record CM076576.1, read on the forward strand.
TGACAGTGAAAGCATTTAATCTTCAACAAGTCCTTCTTCTTGCCTACCTGACTAGAATACGATTTGGAATGGGATTCCTTCCCTTTCCCTTTCTTTTCCTTTCTATCCAAGACACAATTCTCCTCATCATTAGTCTTTGATGAGGATCCATCTTTGGTGTTCCACCGAGTCTCTTCTTGTACCAAGTCGGACCACAATTTCTCCCACTCTGGTAGTTTCTCCCTCCGATTAATCGAATCCGAGTAGTTGCGCCAACTCTTGGGAAGGCTTAGAAGTGATAGGCTCACCAGATAATCCTCAGAAATAGTAACACCAACACATCCAATCTCATCTCGACATTGAGTGAAATTTGTCAAGTATTTTGGTATTGAGTTGCCCTTCTCCATCTTTATTTTTCTGAGCTTGTCCTTTAGCACCAGCTTCCTATGGGAATTATTGTTCTGAAACAAATTTATTAAGGCCTTCCACATAGCATATGGATTTTCCTTTCCATGGAGATTTGATACGATATGATCTTGAACTCCTTTAAATAGAATCCTTCTTGGTTTTTTTATATTCTTCTTTTATGCTTCAATATTTGAAGCATCTGTTGCTGTCGACCTAGGAATATCATTGTCTATGAACTCCTTCAGTTCATTGTCTTCCAACAATGCTTCCACCCTATCCTTCCAAGCTATGTAATTCGAACTACCCTGAAGGTCATATTCAAGTCTCAATCCACAGAAGGACATCATGATCCTGATGTTGGTCCTGAAGAGTAGATCTACAACTTCGTTTCACCTATTAAAAAAAAACTCGTTTTCTTCTCTTATATAGTGATTCCTACTCTGATACTATGTAGAAAATCCATGCATATTCAAATAATATTATAATATGATAAAACAAAATACTTGAATCTAATCTGCAAATTGTGAAAACCAATTACAATTGCAAAATCACATGAACAATAAAGGGAAATAATTTCAATCGCAAAACACAAAGATTTATCTGGGGAAATCCTCATCTAAAAACACCATTATCTGTATATTTCATAAAACAAAGAATATGAGAATATTACAATGTTATTTCTCTTCCTGAGGAACCTTTGCACTTTCTCTATCTGTCTCACTAATTCCTAGGGAAGCTTGGTCCAATACTTAACCAATTTCTTGTCCTCAGGGATCCCTATTTCCTTGCATAGTTTCCTAGGGAATTAGGCATTAATTCAAAAGGAAATTTGCTACTAATATTTGTGCAGTACATCAAGGATCTTCCTCTGACTCCATGCACCATTTTTACAATTTCTGAATATACAACTGATAATATGTTTCCATTTAACTCCAATATCGACTAGGTCTCTCTTAGAAATGACATGCATGAGTTATTTTTGAGTGAATTATAAGTTATCTAATTGATCACTGCATGTGAATTAAATCCATTTCTTCCATAATTTAGATCTAGTTAAACTGATTTAAGTAAAAAAAAATTAATTTAATTAATTACAACTCAAAATAAACTATAACTGACCCCCATAAAACTTTTGGAACACTCTACATGCCTCTAATTTTACCCTCAACTTGAATTGAATGAGCTAACTAACTCTTCCTGACTTAGTTAACTCATACAAGCTATCGTGTGATGTGGAATTACAATTTCCTTCTAATTTACTTAAGGGAAAATTAAATTAGAAGCCTCTTCTTATTTCCATTTTCAACAAGGATAACTTGGTCAAGAGAGGTTTTATGGGACTGAATATATGCCATATCTGTAAATCATGTCATGAGTATGTGGCTCACTTATTCTTGTACAAACCGTTTTCCTTCTCAATCTGGGAGAACATTATCTCTTTACTCAAGATTAATTGTGAGGTGATCATAGATTCACTGTTTTCTTGCCTTAGCAGTTAGACTGCCTGCTAATCAAAGTACAAAACTATTCCCTTGTACATTTTATCAGAGATATGGGGCTATTAGAATGCATGTATTTTTTACAATGATGACCCTGATCTAAGAGCCACCTCCCTCAAAATTGTTTCTTACTTCATGGAGATTGGCCCTTGAAAAACTAATTGCTCTAGACATTGTTGGTCCTCTAAACCTCTAGATCATATTTTTCCTATTGGTTTCTTTGGTGGTGCATTTTTGGCTGGAAAGTGTGGGTATGGAGTTGTTATCTCCCTTTCTCCCTACTGGAGATACCACTTCTTCTGGTTAGGCGGATTGGGCACTAATATGAGGGCTTAGGTGTTGGCCTTATGGATCATTCTTAGATGTGCATTGTGGCTTGTCGTGGATGAGATCGTTATTTCTAGAGACACGAAGGTGACCATTGATTGGGCTAAGCGAGATATTTTCCTTTTTCTGATGTATTTATGCCACTGGATGGATAAAATTTCTTCCATGTAGGTTGTCTTCCACTTATATCAGGAACATAACACATAAGCGAATCGACTCTCTAAACATGGAATATCAGTGCTACTTGGGTAGGTATATTTTGAGTGTTTGTGATCTGAATGGAAAGTAGCATCTACTGATAGTATTCATCCACCCATGGTATTTATCCACCATGTTGAACCCTTATTTAAACTAAGAGGCAGGGGGGTGAATCAATTTAACACATTCATGGAATTTTAAAACTTTTCTTTTAAACTTATTTACACCTTCATTTCATGATCAACATATTACATAATGTAATTGCAATCTTAATAAATGAGCAGCAGGTATTAAGCAGAATAAATACAAAGTATCAACACATAGTCATCATGCATATAGACAACAGGTATAAGTGGAAACCCATAAAGGGAGAAAACCACATCTTATTATTGTTGTGATGCAAAGGCAAGCTCCAACTCCCTCTAACCACTTATTTTTTGTAGGCTCCAACCTACAGGAGGCTCCAACCTCAATTCTGCAAGCTACAACTTGCAAGGAAGCTCCAACTCCCATCTATTTTCTGCAAGCTACAACCTACATGAGGCCCCTACCTCAGCCAGCTACAACTGACTTCTATCAAGCTTCAAATTGACATGGAAGCACCGAATTCCTCACTCTTACAATAAAAAAAAATGTTGATTTACCTGGATATCAGCTCTATTCTGTTCCTTCTTTATTGTTGTCCACCAGCCTTCATATCTGCCTTATATCATTTCTGAGACTTCACAGCATCTCTATCTTCTCCTGCTTATTCTTACACTCTCTGCCTCATTTCTCAATTTTCTAACCTCTTAAGCATATCAATTTGATATCATTTATAGAATTCACCTCATGACTGTTTGCATTCCACAGGGAATTCGAAGTGATCAGACATGACTGTTTGACTTCTGCCTTCTTATTTCTTTATCCAACATATTTAGAAAAATATTACAATATGTATACATTTCAACATTACAGTGGGATATTTATTTGCCTCCGGAGACTTGCCTTTTCATCACAAACAATATAAAAACAATTAAAACATTTACATTTTAGTTACAATAAGAATTTCAATTCAATCCATTCAGTTCTTGGCTCGTTGCGTGTTTGTCTTTTAGTTTCTGAACACTCTCCTATTTTCTATGCATTTAGAATGCATTTCCAAAATTCTGTTCCAATTCTGGAAGCTTTATCAAAATTCACAGTATTTTAAATTGCAGAAGCTCTTCATATGGTTCAAACCACTTCAACGCATTTACAATGTTCTTCTATAAAAACCTCAAATAACTCTCGGCGATATAATAATAGACCCATTTAACATAGAAAACAACCTTTCGTGCCCACTTGCTGATCTTTGTCTATCCACTGATGCAATGACCCGCCTTCGAAGACTTTTGATTGCGATTACACCCTTTGCGATGGTTCCGATGCGATTGATCGCAATCGCAAACTTCAATGGCATGTTCCATTTCTCTGCCTTCACGCCGATGTGATGGACCCACACTGCATAGATATATATATATATATATATATATATATATATATATATATATATATATATATATATATATATATATATATATATATATATTGGCTCATATATACTTACCACCTTACCTTTTATTCATTCTTCAACTTTGGTCTAAAATCTCGGTGCAATCATATATTACACCCTTTTAACACAAAAATTATCCTTTCGGGCCCGCTAGCCGAACTCTTTCTACTCGCCGATGCGATGAATCAATGTGGACCCCACTTCAACTTAACTTTACGATCCAACGGTTTCTATTGGCCGTGATCTAATGGTTGCAATTGGATCGCATCATCACAATCGCAAAATTCACCAACTTGTTCCTTTTCTCTTCTGCTACGCCGATGCGATCACTCACTGTCGATCCAATGGTTGTCGTTAACTGGGATTGGACGGTTGTAATTAAATCGCTCAAATGAAATCACAACTTTCAAACTGTCGCTACTTTGTTCTTCCATTCTGCCGATGCGATGAGATCTCCACAATCGATCTTCAATCTCTGATAATATCTCCGCTGTCGATCTTCAATCTCCGATAAGATCTCCGTCGTTGATCTTCAATCTCCGATAAGATCTCCGTCATCAATCTTCAACACTTCCACTTTAGGCCTTGACATTAAGACTCCACCTTTCGCGTGATGTGACCATCGTTAGATCTTCACCGATCTTGATCTGACAGATATCGCGCAATATCGCACAATTTAATTGCACGGGGTTTAATATTCAAAAATTACATGACATTCATGGTTTTTAAAAACCACCTCTATATTACGTTTCAAGCAAAGACCCATATCGCGTTTTTTGCACAATTCTACTTACCGGTCTTGAGGTCGCGCGAGACCAATTTTTTTGGGTTTTGAAACCACCGTTCCTATTCATCGTAGGGTCCCACCATACTTCCTTTGTTTGTTTAATTGAACCTTAGGAATAGCGTTAATTACTTTGTAAAAGTTTCGGCAATACATCTCTTTAATGAACTCTTTTGTACCCATGAGCTAACCCTCAGAATATTATAATAAAGTACTTGCATCGCATCACGTCCGCTCCGCCTATTCCTTTTATGTTTCACCGATTACGATATGCGATCGCATCGCATTTTCATTACATCGCATCGCATCCTTACCGCTGCCTTTGTTTGCTATCTGCCTTGCCTCCTTTGCTGCCTATGTTTCCTATCTAATGTTACTTCTTTCTGCCTCTCTTTTGTGCTCCTCCTGTCTTCACCTTTGCCATCAATGACAATATTTCCAACAGTCTCCCCCTTTGGCATTGATGGCAATCCTCCACCAATACTTCAATACTTCCTTCAGGACTTCCTCTGTTTATCTTCTTTTGCTTTCTTTTCCTCCCCCTTTGACATCAATGGCAAATGGTTGGCAAGGTTTCATCTTGTCCATAATAATCTAATCTTGAGGACCTGTTCCATGCACTGCTCACTTGCTCTGGATTTTTTTGTGACAATATTTGTTGACTGATCTCCCCCTCAAATGATGTTTTCTTTTTTGTTCTCCCCCTAGAATGGTGCTTTCTTTTCATGTGAGAGAGTAACATCTATAGACACTACTCCTAGTTTGTCTCTTAGATATTAGAATGGTTCTTTAGCAAGAGGTTTTGTGAATATGTCTGATGTTTGTTCCTTTGTTGGTACATATTCCAAATTCACTACTTTTTGTGCTACTTGTTCTATGAGGAAATGGTACTTAATTGGGATATGCTTTGTTTTTTAATGAAGTACAGGATTTTTTGATATACTTATAGCACTTGTATTGTCACATTTGATAGAAATAGGTTCATCAATGCTTACCTTCATGTCTTGGAGAGTTTGTTTCATCCACATTACTTGAGTGAAACATGCAGCTACTGCTATGTATTCTGCTTCTGTTGTTGATAGAGAGATAGAAGTTTGCTTCTTGCTTATCCATGCCACCAGAATTTTTCCCAAATAGAATGCACCTCCACTTGTGCTTTTCCTGTCATCCACACAGCTGGCCCAATGCACATCTGTATATGTTGTCAAAGTGAAGCTCTTGCCTTTTGGATACCATAGCCCATAATGTGTAGTTCCTTGTAGATATCTGAATATTCTCTTGATTTCTAGTAAGTGATTTTTTTTTGGTGCTGCTTGATATCTTTCCACAAGTCCTACTGCCAACATAATATCTATTCTAGAAGTTGTTAGGTATAGTAGACTTCCTATCATGGATCTGTAAAGTTTTTGATCTACATCTGTTGATCCATCATTAGCACATAGTTTGCATCCAGTGATCATGGGAGTTGACACAAGTTTGCAGTCTTAAATTTGGAACCTTTTCAACATCTCTCTTAAGTATTTTTCTTGTGAGATGAGTGTTCATGTGTTCTTTTGTTGGATTTGAAGTCCTAAATAGAAGGTGAGCTCTCCAATCATGGACATCTCAAATTCTGATTTCATTTCTTCAGCAATTCCTTTCGCGAACTCATCCTTGTTGCTTCCAAACATGATGTCATCTACATACACTACTATAACTAGGAGATCATTTTCATTAGCTTTTATGTACAGATTGTTTTCTACTCCTCCTTTCTTAAAACCTTGCTTTTGAAAGTATTTATCCAACCTTGAATACCATGCACGAGGAGCTTGCTTCAGAACATATAAGGCTTTCTTTAATCTACACACATAGTCATGTTTATCTGTTAATGAGAATCCTTCAAGTTGTTCCATGTAGACTTCTTCCTCTAGATCTCCATTCAGGAAGGCAGACTTCACATCCATTTGATATACATTGAAATCATGATAACATGCAAAGGCCAGAAACATTCTGATTGCTTCCATTCTGGCTATAGGGGCAAAGGTTTCATCATAATCAAGAACTTCAATTTGTGAATATCCCTTTCATACAAGTCTAGCTTTATTTCTAATTACCTGCCCTTGTTCATTCATCTTATTCTTGAATATCCATTTTGTGCCAATGAAATTTTTCCTAGTGGGTCTTGGAACTAATTCCCAGGTATTGTTCTTCTCAACTTGGTCCAGTTCCTCATTCATAGCTTTTACCCAGTTTTTGTCTTTGCTGGCTTCTTCGAGCTTCTTTGGCTCTACTTGAGATAACATAGCTAGGTATACTTCTTCTGTCTGTTCAACTAACTGTCTTCTAGTCTAGACTCCAACACTCTTGTCCCCAATGATTTGGTCTTATAGATGATTATTTTGAGTGTGTCTTGAGGGACCTCTTGAGTTTAATTCAATATCTTTTGTTGTCTTGCTTAGTTCATCATTATCCTGGTTCTCATCTTCATGATCATCTGGAGAATTTTCGCATCTTGTGCTTCTTGTTTTATTTGGTAGTTCTTCGTTGAATCTTACATCAATGCTTTCCATAATCTTATGCAGCCTTTTTTTGTAGCACCTGTAACCCTTACTCTTGGATGCATATCCTAAAAATATTCCTTCATCTGCTCTTGCATCAAACTTTTCCAGATTTTCATCATTATTTTTTATGAAACACTTGCTTCCAAAGACTCTAAATTTCTTGATTGATGTTGGTTTACCATGCCATAGTTCATAAGGAGTCTTGTCACAGTTTGGTCTTAAATGAGCTTTGTTAAGAATTTGAACAATTGTGTGTACTGCTTATGCCCAAAAGGTTTGGGGAATGTTACTTTCTTGCATCATTGCTCTGGAAATTTATTGTACTGACCTTACTGACCTATTTTGTCTCTCTGCCACTCCATTCTGTTGAGGTGTACCTGCAATTGTAAACTGTTGTTTTATCCCATGCTCATTGCATAGGTCTGCAAAATCATAGTCTGTGAATTCACCTCCTCTGTCTGATCTGATGCACTTTAGTTTGCATCCTGTTTGATTTTCTGCCAATGCCTTGAATATCTTGAATTTATCAAGTGCTTCCGATTTATATTTGAGGAATTATACCCAAATCATTCTGGAAAAATCATCTATTATCAGCATGAAATAGGATTCTCCACTTGGTTCTTTAGTTCTTGAAGGTCCACACAGGTCCATGTGAACAAGCTGAAGAGGTCTACTTGTAGATAGTTGGTCTTTGGTCTTGAAAGATGAGCGGGTCTGCTTTCCTAGTTGGCAGGATTTACATATGGTATTTGAAGGCTTCTTTATGACTGTCATATCTATGATTGCATTCTTCTTGCTTAGACTTATGATGTCGTCAAAGTTTAGGTGTCCCAATCTTCTATGCCATAACCATGATTCCTAAAGTTTGCTAAGGTGGCATGCTTCATTCTCTTCTTTCACCATGTAGACATTACTTTCTGTTCGAACACCTTTGATCAAGGTCTTTCTTGTGGTGCTTGATCTTACTTCACAGTATTGTGCTCTAAAAAGAACTTCATAGCCTTTCTCACACATTTGACTAACACTTAGCAGATTTTCTTTCAGCCCATCCACAAATAGTACATCTTGGGCCTTTCCTCTTCCATTATCTAGACTGACTGAGCCTTTTCCTTTGATTTTCCTTGCTTTATCATTGCTGAAAGTTACATTTCTAGATTTCTTTTCATCAAAGGTTATAAACTTGCTTCTATCTCCAGTCATATGCTTTGAGCATCCACTGTCCAAATACCATTGGCTTTTCTGATCTTGGGCTATTAGAGCTAGGACACACTTATTCAACTTCTTTTTCCACTACAGGCAGCTATTTGTTTGGCACCTTTTCTGGGAAGATGGACCACATTCTTTGAGAGGACATTGGGAAGACATATGTCTGATTTTATGGCATACACAACATTTGATCATATTTTTAACAGGATTATGAGTAGGAGTGAACTCTCCATAATTCATAAATCTCCTTGAGGTTTTGAACATCAGTCTTTGTCCATATGCTCTGCACTCCTTGGCTTTATGGCCGAACTCCTTACAGTAAAAGAAATACCCATAAAAACAATGAGTGTACCTGATGAAGGGTTGTCTTCTCCATTTGCTTGCTTGAGGGGCTCTTCTCATTTTCTGCATCCTTTGCTGGTTGGACTAGATTTGCTTTGTCTTACAAAATGCTGCAATATGTCCAGGTTTGTGGCAAGAAAAACAAGTGATCCTTCTCATAGGAGGAAAGAACCTTCTTTGACATCTTCCAAATTTATTCAATTCATCCTTAGGAGCATATGAGCCTTTAGTAGTTGATTGTTTCATTCTCTCATTCTCTGTCCTTTCATGTTGTTGCTTGTTTCTGTTTGTTTCTTTACAGATCATGTTCTTGCTGGCTTCTACTTCTGTGGGAATCTTCTGAGCTGCTTCATTATCCTTTATAGCTTTTACAAAATGATATTCATGTTATCTTCTACCTTGGACTTACTTGTTTCTCCTTCATAGCCTATCCCAGTCTTTATCAGAGGATACCTCTGAGCATTTATAATTTGGTCCATCTGTCCAGAGCTTTTAATTTGAGGAGTATTCATTAATAATTCTCTTTGGCCTTTTTCTAATTTCTTTCTCAGGCACACTACTTCTTCTTCCAATTTCTCTTTCTTCTGAATTTTATCCTTAATTTGCTTAAGTAGAGTGTCTTCTACCTTCTTGGCTTCTTCAAGCTCTACTTTCAACTAAATGAGGTCTTCTAAGTTTTGTTCTTCTCTTACATATTTGAGGAGAATGTCTTTCTATTTTCTGCACTTTAGTTTAAGTCTGTCTATTTCCTCCAGGGCACTTCTTGGCTCCCTCTCAAGATCAACTTCACCTTCTTCCTCATCTTCTAGAAGGAATCCTTCAAGTTCTTCCTTGGCCATCAATACAAATTTAGAGGTTCCTTCTTCATTGGAGGATTCATATGAGCTTTCAGATGCACTGCAGTCTTGCTAAGCATACAATGATTTTATATTGTGTCTATTCCCTTTCTGCCAGTTCTTTGATATGGTTTTCTCTATCTCTTGAGTCTGATTCTTTGTCTTCTTATAAGGACACTTCGATGCGTAGTGTCCAACTCTTCCATAGTTAAAGTATTTAAATGGAATTTTACCTTTATACTTTCCTGAGCCTCTTTCCAATCTTCTGACAAATTTGACCTCTTCTTCATCAGAGCAGGAGCATGTATTTTCTTTTTCTTCTTCATTCTTCTCTGTCTTAAAGGTTGCCTCCCTCACATTTGACTTCCTCTGTGGCAGTCTCATATCATAAGTTGTTAGGTTTCCAAGCAATTGGTTTATGGTCAAAGTTTCCCAATCAATTCTTTCTTCTATGGCAGAAACCTTAGGGTTAAAGATGGATGGTAAAGATCTTAGAATCTTTTGAAAAATTACACATTATTTTATGGTTTCTCCTAGAGCTTTCATGTTATTCACAATTTCTGCAACCCTTAAAAGAAGCTGGCAATGTCTGCATCATCATTCATTTTTATATTTTCAAACTGAGCTCTATAAACTTTAATTTTGGCTATCTTCACCTTTTTGTCTCCCTCATGGATGCTTTCTAGAGTATCCCATATTTCTTTGGTAGTCTCTTTGTGCATTACTTTGATAAATTCTGCCTCACACAGTCCATTTAAGAGTGCATTTATGGCTTTTGCATTAGCTACAAATTCTTGTTTGGCGTCTTTCTCTAAGTTAGTCACCTTTGGGGCACATCCCAAGTCCATAGTAGCCCAAACTTCTATTCCTAGAGACATTATGTACGTCCTCATTCTTATTTTCCAGAAGGAATAATCTGCACCAATGAAAAAAGGGGCTTTATTTTTTGAGCATCCTTCTAGACTAGCCATCCTGGGGACCAAGGATCTCCTTCCAGTTGTTAGACTGAAATAGAAAGAACCTCCTATGATACCAATTGTTGAACCCTTAGTTAAACTGAGAGTGGGGGGGGGGGGGGGGGGTGAATCAATTTAACACATTCATGGACCTTTAAAACTTTTCTTTTATACTTATTTACACCTTCATTTCATGATCAAAATATTACATAATGTAACTGCAATATTAATAAATGAGCAGCAGGTATTAAGCAGAATAAATACAGAGTATCAACACATAGTCATCATGCATATAGACAACAGGTATAAGTGGAAACCCATAAAAGGAGAAAACCACATCTTATTATTGTTGTGATGCAAAGGAAAGCTCCAACTCCCTCTCAACACTTATTTTCTATAGGCTCCAACCTCAATTTTGCAAGCTACAACTTGCAAGGAAGCTCCAAATCCCATCTATTTTCTGCAGGCTACAACCTACAGGAGGCTCCTACCTCAACCAGCTACAACTGACTTCTATCAAGCTTCAACTTGACATGGAAGCACCAACTTCCTCACTCTTCCAATAAAACCAAATGCTGATTTACCTGGATATCAGCTCTGTTCTGTTCCTTCTTCACTGTTGTCCACCAGCCTTCATATCTGCCTTATATCATTTCTGAGACTTCACAGCATCTCTATCTTCTTCTGCTTCTTCTTACACTCTCTGCCTCATTTATCCATTTTCTAACCTCTTAAGCATATCAATTTGATATCATTTATAGAGTTCACCTCATGACTGTTTTCATTCCACAGGGAATTCGAAGTGAACAACCATGACTGTTTGACTTCTACCTTCTTATTTCTTTATCCAGCATATTCAGAAAAATATTACAGTATGTATACATTTCAACATTACAGTGGGATATTTCTTTGCCTCCGAAGACTTGCCTTTTCATCACAAACAATATAAAAACAATTAAAACATTTACATCTTAGTTACAATAAGAATTTCAATTCAATCCATTTAGTTCTTGGCTCGCTGTGCGTTTGTCTTTTCTGCTATTGTCACTGTCTTTTTCAGTTTCTGAACACTCTCCTGTTTTCTATGCATGTAGAATGCATTTCATTGTGTTCCAATTCTAGAAGGTTTATCAAAATTCACAGTATTTTAAATTGCAGAAGCTCTTCATATGGTTTAAAACCACTTCAACGCATTTACAATGTTCTTCTATAAAAACCTCAAATAACTCTCGGCGATATAATAATAGACCCATTTAACATAGAAAACAACCTTTCGGGCCCACTTTCCGATCTTTGTCTGTCCGCAAATGCGATGAGCCTCCTCCGAAGATTTCCGATTGTGATTACGCCCTTTGCGATGGTTCCGATGTGATTGATCGCAATCACAAAATTCAATGGCATGTTCCATTGCTCTGCCTTCACGCCGATGCGATGGACCCACACTGCATATATATATTGGTTTATATATACTTACCGCCTTACCTTTTATTCATTCTTCAGCTTTGGTCTAAAATCACAGTGCAATCATATATTACACCCTTTTAACACACAAATTATCCTTTCGAGCCCACTAGCCGAACTCTTTCTACTCGCCGATGCCATGAATCAATGTGGACCCCACTTCAACTTAACTTTACGATCCAACGGTTGCTATCGACCGTGATCTAACGGTTGCGATTGGATCGCATCATCACAATCGCAAAATTCACCAACTTGTTCCCTTGCTCTTCCACTGCGTTGATGCGATTAGAAATCGTCGATGCGATCACTCACTGTAGATCCAATGGTTACCGTTAACTGGGATCGAACGGTTGCGATTAAATCACTCAATTGAAATCGCAAATTTAAAATTGTCGCTACTTTGTTCTTCCATTCCGCCGATGTAATTAGAAATCACCGATGCGATGAGATCTCCAACGTCGATCTTCAATCTCTGATAAGATCTCTACCGTCGATCTTCAATCTCTGATAAGATCTCCACCATCGATCTTCAATCTCCGATAAGATCTCCGCCATTGATTTTCAACACTTCCACTTTAGGCCTTGACATTAAGACTCTGCCTTTTACGTGATGCGACCATCGTTAGATCTTCACCGATCTTGATCCGACAGATATCGCGCAATATCGCGCAATTTAATTGCATGGGGTTTAATCTTCAAAAATTACGCGACATTCGTGGTTTTTAAAAACCACCTCTATATTACGTGTCAAGCAGAGACCCATATTGCATTTTTTGAGCAATTATACTTACCGGTCTTGAGGTCGCGCAAGACCAGTTGTTTTTGGTTTTGAAACCACCGTTCCTGTCCATCATAGGGTCCCACCATACTTCCTTTGTTTGTTTAACTGAACCTTAGGAATAGCGTTAATTCCTTTGTAAAATTTTTGGCAATACATCTCTTTAATGAACTCTTTTGTACCCATGAGCTAACCTTTGGAATATTATAATAAAGTACTTGCATCGCATCGCGTCCGCTCTGCCTATTCCTTTTATGTTTCTCCGATTGCGATATGCGATCGCATCGCATCGTAAACATATCGCATCACATCCTTACCTCTGCCTTTGTTTGCTATCTGCCTTGCTGCCTTTGCTACCTCTGTTTCCTGTCTAATGCTGCTTCTTTCTACCTCTCTTTTGTGCTCCTCCTGTCTTCTCCTTTGCCATCAATGATAATATTTCCAACACACCCATGAAATTTAGACATGGTATTGGAAGTAGAATCCACCCATGGTATTGTAAGTGGCATCCACCCATGGTATTTACCTACATGTTTTTTCTTAGGAGACAATTCCTTGGTTGTGGAAAGGAATCAGTGCTTAAGACATTTTTAAAAATGTGTAACAAAAGTAATTATATGAGGTGGTCTTCGTTCAATCCCTTTGGAAACTAATTCTTTAAAACCATTAACAATATGGTATAATGAAAGACTCTACAATGCCATCAACTGCTGATATCTGAATGGAAAAGAAGAACTGTAGAAGAAACTCAAAATGATATGTTGTAACACAAAATCTATCACTTTAAATTTCAGAATCAATTTATGGAGAGAGAGAAAACTCAAAATAATATGTTGTAAACATATAATCTATTACTTTTAAGTTCTAGAGAGAATGTGTGAAGGGAGAGGAGTTGGAGTGAAGGAGCACAAATTAAGGTTATTTAACTCTTACTCACAGATGTAATTAAGAGACCGACAACTACTTTACATAGGAAAAACGAATTACCATCAACAATTGCAGGAACAAGGAACACAAAATGACACAGGAAAAACAAATCACCATCAACAATTGCAGGAAAATTGATGCTTCCTTCATTAATTCCTCAAAAAATTAATTACCAAATATTTAGTCTTCCAGAGGTCCAAAACTCGGAACCTTTCTTATTTCTTTCTATCTTGCTTAAATACATCAAAAATAGGTTGTAACTGGTAAAACTTATTGAAACTACTTCGACTACCTAAATTGTTAAAAGTACTTATTACATTCAATTGAGGACATCACTCTAGCTAATTCAATCTTAACAAACAAAGAAAAAAAATTAAAACTTGGAATATCATTCTGTTTTTTTAATCTTACTTGTTGCTAATGCATCTCCCTAAATTTTTGATGTGTCTCACTGACAGATCGGACATCCTTGCCGTGCATTTCTTCTAGAGTTCAATATTTGTCTTTTCTTCTTGTTGTCATGTCTTTTATGCTTCTAGTGCGATATTCGAATAGTTCTGCAATAATGTATCCTTGCTCGACTTGACCCAGCTGTTACATTTCAACCAAGGTTATCATGTCTCCTTCTGCCTAACTTTGCCTCTTCTGCTCGTGCCTGCTGCATTATGTATTCCCTTCTCATTTGCTTTACATTGGGTCACTTACCCGAGTCCACTTCTCGCATCCACGTTTCTTCATAAAACCAATGCAAATACACATAATCTTGGACTTTCAATAAATTCAAATTAACCTTTGAATGGTATTGCGTCCACCTTTCCATCGGATTTCGGCCTTCGACGTTTATAACATACTCCTTAGCGCCATTCCTCCTGAGCTTGCGATGTGCGAAGTGCGATGAGCAGAGGGTGACATGGAAGGACAGAGGTGGGGCCGCCCGAAAATCGCAAATCGAGAGTTTTGTTATGAAAATCAGGAGGTAAGTGTTAAAACTTGTGAAGTGCGATGTGCGATGGAACCTATGGTCGACGTGTGGCTTCTCTTCACAACCTCCAATCTATTAACTCTCTTGCATATTTATTTATGATATCCATTCTTGAACATTTAACTCTAACTTAGATCTCACAATCTAATCTTATCTGTTCATCTGACTTGCATTTCTGTGTTATGATCTCCATCGTCCATCTCTCCACTTCAATTCTGCGCTTTGATCCTCACCGTCTATTTTTCCCTTTACACTTCCTCCAAAACTCCTAAGTTTTTAAGGAAAATATGCCAGTTCTCTGCCTTTGGGAAATCTATATAATTTCTTCAATAATGAACATTGTTTCATTCAACAGGCTTGCATACGTTCCTTTGACAAATAAATGATCTTAATTACTATTTTTTTTCCTCCACGGTGTAACCCTCCTAAGCTTATTCGGTATTCTATAGCACTGGTCCTTCCTAAGCTTGTGAATAAGCCCGACTCGATCCTAACATGTGTGCAATGTTCTGAACGCATCAATCAGGTTGACTCGACCCACCTTCACATCTCTGCACATAATGTTAGTACACCAACATGTGAATCAAAATTGTTCTTCGACATACAAATTTTTATATTTTCTAACATATATGATTTTTTGGTGTTTTGAAAAATATTTCAAAAGTAAATGAAAATGAGCCACAATATCTGGCTCCACCTGGGGATAGTGCTTTTTTCCACAGAAGCACTAAGAACCATAGATTAGTGCCTTATCCATTGGGCATGGAGTCAAATATTTCTTGGTGACATATGAACAATGAGAAATCTGGTATTTATAGTGGTAGAATACTGACTTTTAATGCTCGAAACAATGCTTCAAATATTGCGAATTCAGAGGTAGCTACAGGGATTCTCCATCTAAATAATATAGGATGAAAGTATTATTTGATTTGGATTCAGAAATTCTATATGGACCATACCAGAGAGGGTAAAACTTACCATGCTTTCCTTTATCCTCTCTTCTGGTTTCCATCTTAATATTAAATCTCCTACTTGGAAGAGGATTTCTTTTTCTTTTCTATCAAATATGGACTTCATGTTTGCCTGATAATAAAATAAGTTATCTCTCACTTTGTTTCTGTTTTCACTTGATTCAATCACTTTGTTCAATCTTCTCACTAGAGAATTAGGTTCCTCCTGAGCTTCTTGAAGGAAATAAATCATTGGTCTGGCCAACTGACTAGGAAATAGTGCCTGAGTTCCATAAACCAATTCATAAGGTGACTTTCCAGTAGACCTCCTGGTGGTTACTCGGACTTCCCAAAGAGAAAACTTCAACTTTGAATACCAATATTTCTGATTTTCGGTGATTGTCTTCTTCAGAATCCTGACCAATGTCTTGTTTGAAGACTCTACTAATCCATTTCCTTATGGATGGTAGGTTGTGGAATTTGATATAATTACATTATATGTTTGACAAAAATTAATGAATCGAGTAGAATTAAATACCTGAGCCTTATTAGTTACAATTTTGACTGGACATCCAAACCTATTGAAAATGTTCTCCTCCATAAACTTCATCACCACTTTGTCATTTTCTTTCTTGGAGGGGATTGCTTCAACCCACTTTGTGAAGTAATCAGTAGAATTTAGAATCCATTTGAACTGCCCACTTGATGGTGGATTAATCTCTCCAATAAATTCTAGTCCCCACTTCCTGAAAGTCTCTTTTATGAATATTGGAATGAGAGGTAAAGGGGCGAGTCTTTTCTTTTCTGCAAACAATTGACACTTTTGACAACTTCTGACCAGTCTGTATACATCTACAAACAGGGTGGGACAATAGAAACTTGACTTGAGGATTTTATGAGTTGTGACCTTCCAAATATAATGTCCTCCACATAAATTTTCATGATATTCCTTGATAACCTCAATAGATTCACCTTCAATTAAACACAACAGCAAAATACCACTATGACATATGGCTGAGATTTAAGCTTGAGAGCTCTGTATTTGGTTCTATTTAGTGAAGATGGAGAAGAAAAGAAACATATGTAATGAACAACATATTTATACCAATCTGAACACAAAAATTTGTATTGAATACCTGTTTTGGGCTTATTCTGACCTTCTTCGTTATCAGCTCCATCTATTGGTGCCAAGAGGTTAATTCCCAATGCTTGAAAATTTGTTTATGTTAGCAACTTTTCTAAACCTTGTCCTTTGATTAACTTGGTGGGTTTAATGTCCAAATCATACTATTGTATTTTAGCTATCCATTTTCTTCTTTTTCCTTCAATGTCACTTTGAACCAACACGTCCTTGACCGCAGAATTAGGTACATAAGCGGTTATTTGGGATTGTAACACATAAGTCCTAAAGGATTTGAGTGCTTTGACCAGTGCATACACTTTTTTCTCCAAAATTTTATATTTGAGCTCAACATCTCTGAGAACTTTGCAGAAGAATGCCACTAGATGTTCCTTACTATCCTCATCTTTCTGCAATAACATAGCAACAATAGTAGTGGAGGAAGCAAATGAAAATATTTGAAATACCTTTTGATAATCAGGACTTATTAAAACATGAGCTTTCTGGAGTGCCTTTTTTATCTAGAAAATTCTTCTATTTCTTCTTTATCCCACCTCACTTATGCATTTTTCTTCAACATGTCAGTTATATTTCTCACAATATTAGCATAATTTGGTACAAATATTCTTAGAAAGTTTATTTTCCCCAAAAATATCTTAATATGTTTCTTGCTTCTGGGTAAAGGAATGGTCTGAATTGCATCCACCCTTGTTAGATCAATCTTTACCCCTTGTTTTGAAACTATGTGACCCAATAATTTACCTTCATCCAAGGCAAACAAATATTTTTTGGGATTTAGTGACAGGCCATACTTCCTGCACTTTTCAAAAGTTCTTTGTAAATGTTCCATTTGTTCATCATCTAATCCTGAAAAATAGTTACATCATTCAAATATATAACCACATACTTGTCCCCAACAAATGCTATGTCCATAGCCCTATGAAAATTTGCACCTACATTCATATGAACAAATGGCATCCTTGCATACATGAAGGTACCCCAAGGGGTTGTGAAAGTTGTCTTTTTCTTATCTTCTTGATCCACGGCTACTTGATTATATCCTGAGAATCCATTAACCATAGACATCCTGTAAGCTCCTGTCACCTTCTTTAAGACATAATCCATTTTAGGTAAAGGATGATTATATTTTAGAGATGCTATGCTCAAATTGTTGAATCCCACACACAATCTTATCCCTCCATTTTTATTCCTCACAAGAACCAAATTAGAAACCCACCCCGAATATCTGAGAGGGATTATGATTTTTTCTTGCAATAATTTCTTCACTTCCTTTTCAATTGGAGCTAACAATAATGGATTAATCTGTCTGAGCTTTTGTCTGTGTGGTTTGATTCCTTCTTTCAATGGGATCTTATGTTGTATTATGTTTTTATCATACATTTTCAAGTCTTCATATGAACAATCAAACACATCCATATACTTTTAAAAGATATCAATATATATTTATTTATAATTTTTTGGAACACCTTTGAATAATTTCACCGTTTTTGGCTCCTGCCGAGTTCCCAAATTACAATCTTCCATCTCTTCCTCTTAATGTATTTTCTTCGAATTAACAACAACATCATTTAAACCAAACAGTATCTCAAGAGGAACCAAACCTTTAGGGAGTACATTATCTTTCAACTGAATAATATTCTGATCACCTATTGAATATTTGAAATGTCTTACCTTTGTTTTTTGTTCTGTTTGTTCTTCTTCTTGATCTACCTCAGCATCTTCAAAGTTTCAAATAATTATCAAGAAATTATTTATCTGCCCATCGTCTTCAAACACCTACCAATGTTTCACATTATCAGGAATATAGGGTCTACATCTAATTTTAATCTCATACCTTGACCTTTCATTCATAGGTGGCTTGAAGGTGCTAGCTGCAACTGCTAAAGAATCTTCCAATATATTATGCTCCCTCGGAATAAACTAAATATTAAAGGCTTCAAACTAGTTCTCTATCAGATCCCAAACTTCATTCCTATATGATCTTAATCTAGGATGCTTGGTTTAACAATGATTTGTAATCTGTCTTATTATCAATTCAGAGTCACCAAGAATTGAAATACATTGAAATCCCATTAGTTTAGCAACTTGAAGGCTAATGATCAAGGCCTCATACTCAGCTACATTGTTTGTTGAATCAAACTCTAACTTGAAAGAAAAAGGCATGAAGTTACCTTCTGGCGATATCAGCAAGAATCCAGCTCCTGCGCCTTCCTTGTAGTAGGCACCATCAAAGTAGCATTTCCAAATCCTTTTTGAGTGCAGCTCATTATTTAAAACTACTGAAGAGAGTTTCTTCCTTGTGTCTCCAACAAATTCTGCATCTTCATGCAACATGAAACATGGAAGATCTTTTGTTTCTTGACTATAAATAGGGGAATTTCCTACATCTTTCTTGGTAGTTGTCTTCACGAACCTTGTTTCCCTGTACAATCTCCTTTATTCCCCATTGAAAACACGAATTATAGCATAAGTGAAATCCAATTTTAGAGCACCCCCCAACTTTTCTCCCCAAGATCTTGACAGGAGCATTCCAAACCTGGCTAGAATGTCAGCAAAAACTACATCCATGACTATACTCTTTGCTGGAATTTGTGCCAAAGATACTACTACATATTTATTAACCCGACACATCTCACCCTTTTGGAATCAAATGAATGCAAATCCATGTAAGGTTGGTAATCTGCAAGTTTAGTTCCTTCATAACAGACAATGGCATGAGATTTTGGGATGCACCTGTGTCCATCATACAATTATGGAGAGTAAAATCATGAAGCAATAGAGGAATATAGAATGGTGGAACAGAAGGGTCTACTTCTTCTACATGAGGACCAAATGTGACCACTGGCTTTTCTTCTTGTAAGTTCACAGTGTCACTTATATCTTCAATCTATGTGAGATTAATAAATTCTGAAATCTCTTTCTTGTAGATTGGTATTTTAACTAATCCTAGAAGAGGTACATGAATTTTTACCTTCTCCAACTCTTTTTTCAAACTGAAAGCATGAGTTTGTTTAACATTGTTTTTAGGTTCTTCTTCACTCTTTCTAGAATTTTTTTCTTGTTCGAGTACAGGAACAACTCTCTCCAAAATATTAGTTTCAACTGATTTTCTCTAGGAAGGTTTACCCTACTGCACATCTATTCTATTAACTGAATTTATATGTTGCTTTCCATTACTGACTTGTTTTTCAGGGTCCTTTTTTTGTGGAGTTTCCATTGGAGGAGGAATAAAACCTTGTTGTTCACCTTCATTATCTTGCACTGTAGATCTCTTTCTAGACCTTAAATCATAATTTTTGTGTAACTCAACTTGCATGAAATCTGTGAATTGCCTACAATACTCATCCATTTCATCTTGATCAAAAGGTACTTCAGCTTCAACATATTCTCCCTCACAATCTTCCTCATCATCCTCTTCTATTGTGTACATAGCAGATATTTGATCTTCAACTTCCTTTTGATCATCTTCTGCTGACTCTCCGGGTGCCGCTTCTATATACAATGGTGCTTGAACCTGGTCTCTATCTTTTCTTTCCCATACAAAATTTGCAAGGGTTGTCTTATGAATTGAGGATTAAATCCTCCTCGATTTTGTTGTACTTATCTTTGGGAGTTTTTGTTTTCCAATTCCATATTAACTAGCTTATTTGACAATTTTTTTTATCACCCTTGTCATATCTTCAATTTTTGGATCTTGTAATGATTCTTCTTTTTCTTTTTACCTTCTCTTGGACTAGCTATTTCCCTTTCGCCTTCCCTGATGCAATCATATTAGCATCAATTTCTAAAGCATATGTCTATATCTGCTCCAGAGTATGGGATCTCATTTCTCTAAGTGTGAAACTAAAATCGGCTTCAAAAGCCCTAGAAAAAACTACCTTTGCTCCAACAAGAGGGGGCTTCATTTCTATAGGCAAACTGTTATACAATTTATTGAACCTTTTGATAAAATCTGATATATTCTCATTTGGTTTTCTTTTGATCGCATTGAATTTTGTTAGTGAATATCCATGATCCATTTTTTCACCCCATCTCTGAGTGAATTGATTTTCCAATTCTTCCCATGTATTAATATAATCATTTGGAAATCCCTTAAACCACTTTCTAGCCTCTCCATCCAGATACTGAACAAAAATCCTCATTACAACATCAAGATGTTCTACATTCAAATTTTTAGCAAAACTACAAAACACAGGCAAGTGTTTTTCTGCAGTTATTTCATCTTCTCCAGTAAAACGTGGGAGTAATTTAAGATACTCTTGAGGCATTGCATTCATTGGTTGTGGAAGGTTAAGTGGAGCATATATGTTCAACAAAAAGGTTGGTGCTGCCATTTTTGCACTTTGATTGCCTGTTCTTTGGTTAGATGCAGTCGATG